>CABHPH010142265.1:31207-46801 GCA_902168325.1 Peromyscus nudipes | reverse complement strand
ACATTGGCCTTCAAAGTCACCTAGGTCCCAGGTGACTTTGGAGCATCTCTCAAAGGATCCTGCAGCTGTGACAAGTTACCTTTCCTCTTGTTCAGAGAGGCCATGGAGACCCTGAAATTTGGGTCCTAAGCAGTGAACATTCTGCAAAGAACAGAGTCAACACAGCAGATGGCTGCATGGTTTCCAGGGAAAGCCCCAGGCAGCAAGGCCTCAGCTCATCCCTAGCAATGATAAAACTGGTTTTCAAAAAAAGGCTAAAAGAGCTAGGGCTCCTTTCAAGCCCAAGTGACCCCTAGAGATCAGATATCCAACCAGTCCTAACAGTTTAAAAAAAAAAAAAAGATGGGAAATTGGTTAGTTTTTATAATTTAAACGTTCAGCGGGAAAGTATAAACAAATATTAAAATAATTGACTATGTATATATGTGTGTATAAAATACTCTTTATAGACAATGATTCATGCCTTAAAGGCCTCCCTATTAAATAAACCTGAGAATGGCCCACTGACATGCCAGATAGACTAAAATATCCTCTCTGAATGTAATCAGATTACAGGACTCTGATACTTTTCCTAACTGCAAACAAAGTATTTTAAAAATATTTACATATTTTAGACACACACACATACAAAAACAAAAAACAAAAAACAAAAAAACCCCGACTCCCTCTTTGTATATTCCTTATATTTCTGCCAATGTGTCTCTTGCTTACACAAAATTAGACTAAGACCGTGTCAAACACCACATCTTAGAATTGATCCTGCATCAACCAAATTCCATATATCTCTGTCCCCTTGATCATTCCTCCAGTGCATAAAAGTCAACAAGAGTAGAGACCTTGACTCCTTCTGTGCTCCCATGTCAGTTGGAGATAGCCACATGACCTGATGTCCATCTCCTAAATGATTTTAGAGTCTCAAGTTTTGAAGGAAAGATGTTAGGTAGCTGGCTTGAAGCCATGAAAAAGGACAACACTCTCTCTGCAACTTCTTTCAAAATTTTTGATACCAAAGATGCCCCAAGTCCTCCTGGTTAGGATACTGCCCTTGTCCAGCAAAAGGTAATTACAAAAATGACAGCTGTACCTTCTTTTTCACCTATCTAATAAAAACAAAGGAGGGAATGTCATATCGTTTGTAAACCTCCATTTTGGTTGAACTATAACAATTACCAAAACTAAAATAGGTTGGTTTCCAGAACCAGTCACGTTTCCCTCGATTCCTGCCCTGTCTACGCTGTGACTGCAAGAGGTGTTCATCACCTAACATGCTTGAACTGACTTACTGGCTGCCCTGGCAGTAGCCAACCATGGGCCCCCAAAGGGAAATCTTTCAATCTTCCTGACCTCCTCTTACCTATAGTTACTTTAGCCTGGAAGTCGATGCTGGACCCCGATTCTTATGCAGCTTTTTTTTTCTGCACAAAAGCCTGTACTATGGTTTAGTTGTTCATTCCCTTCCCTGTCTTCCTCCCTGTCAGCCTTACAGGGCTCAGGATGTTTCGATGTGAAATAAAATATATCTATACAAATTAGTTATAGTTAATAACTCACTTCAGGTTGAGAGTGGAAACCTTCAGTCTTCATGCGTAAAGGCTGTAAGGCTGCTTAACTGTGTGTGCCATGGCTTGCTTACTTGAAGAAAAGCAGAACCATGTCCCACCGTTGCTCTGGTCACAAGGGCCTCTGTAGGGTAGGAAACAGTGGTCAGGCAGCAGACTCCTGAGGTCTACTGTCCCCGAATTGGGACATGCAGAGTGCTATTTAAATTTTTCCACCTCGTATGAGCCTGTGGCTCTGCCTGAGCCTTGTTTCCTCACCAGTTGAGTTGGAGGAAAGCGCATCCGTTGATGAGGCTCTCATGATGGAAACTGGTTGGAACAACTTGGCGCTCCTGTCACCCCAGCTGGGCCCTGAGTTAGCTGGTTTGTGGAGACATCTGCCTGCACTGACTGTGACAGTGACAGCTAGATAGAATGACCTGCTAGGTTCTCAGGTGTGACTTATGAAAAAGGACATGAGTTCTAAGAAGAAATACCGGACAGGACACTTGTGTAGCTCCACAGAGATGAAAAACCAGAGCATGAGCAGAACTCAAGCATCCCCTCAGCCCTTTCACATCTGTTTCTTCCCTGGGGCGCCAGCAGTCTGTGTTCTGCCACAGTCTGCTCTTCAGCCTTGTGTGGCTGGGAAGCACAGTGTCTGCTCTTCTTGGTCCCTGGGACAGCACACCAGGTAACAGTTGGATCCTTGTGAGTAACAATGCTGTTGGTGTTTATCTCCAACTGCAAGAGGGTATTTGGGTGGTTCCCTTGTTGGAGTTGGCTTAAATAGAGTGCTGTCAGGAGCCTTGTTTATTTTGGGAGGATCTTTCAATCATGAGGACTTGGACCCACTTACACATTACTTGGTGGTGTCTTGTACACACACATTAATGTAAGTGTTCTACTAGAATGGACTTGCTGTGTCACAGGGAAAATAAATGTTTAACTTTATTGAAACACATTAAAGTAATTGAGCTAATTTGTATTTACTTCAAACCATTACTTAAAATAATTAATAGAAACTATTTCAATGGAATGTCTATAAAGGTTTTCCAGGACCAGATTTCTCAGAATGGTTTCCTCCCTGCCAGAGACACTGACAGCTAAAATAGATCTTTGTGTAAATAATTTGATAAACATTACATATTATATCCTTAGAGAATGCATGTTGAAATCTCAGAGAAACCCTCCATTGAAAAAAAGTAGTTTAGGTTTGTTTGAATTACTTCCAGATGTTTTTGTCCCAGGCACTTCTAAGACTGCTACATCTGTGGATTAGAGGCAGCTGCATCTGAGAATGAGCAGAAAGTGGAAGAGGGTGGACATTTTGGCCTCAGTAACTGAGATGCCAATTCCTTCTGTGAGGATGGTGATTGAGACCCTGGCATGCATTATGGAAGAGGGCAGGAAGTTGTAAGAGCTGAAGGCTAGGTATAAGGGACATGGCACCTGTCATCATGAACATATGCTGTAGATGCCTGCACATCAGGTCTATTCCATAATGCATGGGGGAGGGTCTCATGAAGCCCTACCCTTCTAGGAAGAGCTTTTGGCAGTTAATATTACTGCAGGAAGGGGAGCAGTTACAGGAGTTATTTTCTTCAGTGGTGTAACCACCGGCTAAGTTGCCCACATTCCAGTAAATAACACCCTACCTGTGTTCATAATGTGGCCCTAATTAAAGTCAGTTGGTTTTAAAAGAAGCAAGAGGAGGTAAACTAGTTGGGAAGAAGAGGGGGTCAACAGAAGTGGGAGGGGGTAACAGAGGGTAATAGGGTGTGAGCATGATCATAGTACATTGGATAAATATATAAAGTTATAGCCAGGCCTAGTGGCACATGCCTTTACTTTCAGCACTTGGGAGGCAGAGGCAGATGCATCTCTATGAGTTCATGGCCAACCTGGTCTACATAGTGAGTTCCAGGACAGCCAATTACAAGGTGAGACCCTGCTCCAAAACAAAACAAAACACAACCAACCAAACAGTATATATATTTATAAAGAATAAGTAAAGCAATTTATTAAAGCATTTACAGCCTGTGACATTAGAAAATATTACTTTCATCTCTCTTCTGATCTACCCTGTTCTCCCATCTACCACATGTATCTTTCTGTTACTTTTCTAATATACACTGTCTTAGGGTTTCTATCGCTGTGAAGAGACATTGTGACCATGGCAACTCTTATAAAGTAAAGCGTTTAATTGAGACTTGCTCACAGTTCAGAAGTTTAGTCCATTATCATCATAGAGGAAAGCATGACAGTACACAGAAGACATGGTGCTGGAGAAGGGGCTGAGAGTTCTCCATCCAGATCAGCAGGCAGCAGGAAGAGAAAGACACTGGGCCTGGCTGGAGCATCCGAAACCTCAAAGCCTGCCCCCAGTGACACACTTCCTCCAACAAGGCCATACTTACTCTAACAAGGGCACACTTCTTAATAGTGACACTCCCTATGAGGGCCATTTTCATTTAAACTACCACACACACATGAATATATTTTAAAATTTCTGTTCCTTTCTACTACAAAAGTTGGAATGATAGGGTCAGTGAGATGGCTCAGCAGATAAGAGCCCTTACCACCAAGCCTGACAAACCAGACCTACATGATAGGAGAGAAATGACCCCCACAAATTGTCCTCTGACTTCATGTGTATGTGAGCACATGAACACACAAACACATGCGTGCAGGAGACATAAATGTAAAAAGTGTTAGTATTGTTTACTACACCCCTAATTTCTTTACTTCATATTGTCTAGAAGTCTTTTCATACCCATATACACAGGATAGCTTTGCTATTTTCTTTCCCTTTTTAATAGTTGTATAATACTCCACATTTGGATTTATGTGTCATACACCCTCATTGGTGATAACTTGGGTTTTTATAATTATTTTTTCTAGCAGTGTTGTAGTGGATTATGTTGTAAAAACACATCATTTCAGACACACACAATTGACCATCAACAAAAAGGTACATTTCATAGTCCATAGAGATCTTACCATTTTGTACTCCATCAGAAAAGTATGCAGAAGGGAATCTAACTCTTTAATGGTCTTACTACTGAAGTACTTAAAAATAAACACAGGTATCCTGGCACTCCTAACAATGTATGGCTTTTAAAAACAGGAAACTTGAGATTTTAACAGCCTTCTTGGTGTGTAATTCATACAGTCATAAGTTATTTCGGGTATACAATGCGGTGGTGTTGCTGAGTTTAATGGTGTGGAACCGTCTCCACTATCAAATTCCAAACCTGTCATCATCTCTCCCTCCCCTCAGGCCCCTCTCAGGTTAGTCTCTGACCCTTTACCCACTGCTACTGTGCTGGCTCGTCTGTCAGCTTGACACAAGCTAGAGTCATCTGAGAGGAGGGACCCTCAACTGAGAAAATGTCTCCATAAGGTCCGGCTGTAAGGCGTTTTCTTAATTAGTGATTGAGAGGGAGGGCCCAGCCCATTGTGAGTGTTTCCATCCCTGGGCTGGTGGTCCTGAGTTCTATAAGAAAGCAGACTGAGCAAGCCAGTAAGCAGCACTCCTCCATGGCCTCTGCATCAGTTCCTGCCTTCAGGATCCTGGCCTGTTTGAGTTCCTGTCCTGACTTCCTTCAATAGTGAACAGTGCTGTGGAAGTGTAAGCTGAATAAACCCTTTCCTCCTCAACTTGCTTTTTGGTCATGGTGTTTTGTTGCAGCAATAGAAACCCAAAGTATGGCAGTTAGTTACCCTCCTCCTATAGGATTTCCCTTCCTGGATAGTTCATGAAAATGCAGTGATACAATATGTGGCACTTGGTATCTGGCTTCT
Source organism: Peromyscus nudipes (assembly GCA_902168325.1). Lineage (NCBI taxonomy): Eukaryota > Metazoa > Chordata > Mammalia > Rodentia > Cricetidae > Peromyscus > Peromyscus nudipes. Next base: position 41,456 of record CABHPH010142265.1, on the reverse strand, counting down.
TTTAATTGACATTTTTTATTTCATGCACATCAAGAACTCTTACAGCTAACGTATGTAGCAAAGCTCCACTTTACAGCTGAGTAATACCCCATCACATGGCTGTTACTACATTGTCTTTATTGAAGGACATTTCCTTCTATTCTAGTTAATGTTATCATGCTTAAAAAAGAATTATACTTCTTGAAAACCTCTTGCCTAGATTGTCTTCAGATTTCCCTAGGACTCAAACTAGAACCACACATGACAGTTCTGTGTCCTTATTCTCTCATAATCTAGAGTCTTTGATTATCTAGAGTCACGGCAGTCTTAGTAGGAGACCATACTGGTTGTTTCATAGTTGTCTCACTGTTTGTATGATTACTTCCACGTGGTGTTCATTAGCTTGCTCCATCATCTGAGCTCTTACGGCATTGGATTAGACTACTGTTAGGTAGTTTTGGCTAGGATGCGTCAGAAATAACACTGGACACTTTACCTTCTCTCATAAGGAGACAGGCGCTCTCCTGTCACTTAAAAGGTTGCCATAGTTGGTCAGGTTAGGGTGGTGACATCTTCACCCTCATTGCCCAACATGAGCTTTGTAGTACTTCAGTACTTGTACAAAAGGAGACTTTTGTGGGATTCTTTACACCATATGCCCACTCCCTCAGCCAGCCTTCCATCCGATGAACAAAATGCTGCTTCCTATCAGCACTTGAATCAGTTTTGTGAGATGTTACAAAATGATAGTTTTGTAATTCTGGGATTTCAAATATGTCTAATTTTAGTTTTTCTATAAATAATGCCACCTCCTTATCAACTAGAATTGTTTCCTTAAACTATGCATCATTCTTTAAAGCAGAAAAACATACTTGCTGCCCCCACACCAGGAAATAATTTTCAAAATAAGACCTGGTGAATCACTAAGTTGTTGAAATGTACTACATTGCTGATGTTCAGTTACAGATTAAAAAAATAATTTACAATGTGATGGAGACTCTCTAAGTTTATGGGTTGTTTTTGTAAGTGTGTGTGTGTGTGTGTGTGTGTGTGTGTGTGTGTTTTGCTGGAAGTTGAGCCGAGCAATCACACCCACTAGGCAAGTTTTCTACCACTGAGCCATATCTCCAGCTCTAAATAGATTTTTTAAAACATGTGTTTTTCAAGTTATACTTCTGGAGTTAATAACATTGGAGTTAATGCTGTGGGTAAAGAATGTAGCCTGGCCGGGCGGTGGTGGCACACGCCTTTAATCCCAGCACTTGGGAGGCAGAGCCAAGCTGATCTCTGTGAGTTCGAGGCCAGCCTGGTCTCCAAAGCGAATTCCAGGAAAGGTGCAAAGCTACACAGAGAAACCCTGTCTCGAAAAAAAACAAAAACAAAACAAAACAAAACAAGAATGTAGCCTGTATTGGGTGTTTTAGGATTGCCAAGTGACATATGTGTCTCAGTTAGGGTTACTATTGCTGTGATGAAACACTATGTCCAAGACTGACTTGGGGAGGAAAGAGTCTGTTTTGGCTTACATATACTGAATCACGAGAAGAGAAGCCAGGGCAGGAACTCAAACCCAGCAGGAGCCTGGAGACAGGAGCTGTTACAGGAGCCATAGAAGGGTGCTGCTTACTGGCTTGCTCTCCATGATGTGTTCAGCCTGCTTTCTTTTTTCTTTTCTTTTTATTTATTTATTTATTTTTCGAGACAAGGTTTCTCTGTGTAACAGTCCTAGCTGTCCTGAAACTCACTGAGTGGGCCAGGCTGGCTTCGGACTCACAGAGATCCACCTGCCTCTGTCTCCTGAGTGCTGGGATTACAGGCGTGTGCCACTACCATCCGGCCTTCAGCTTGATTTCTTATAGAACCCAGGACCACAAGCTCAGGGTTGGTGACACCCAGAGTGGCCTGGGTCCTCCCACATCATCACAGATTAATAATGTGTCCTACAAGCTTGCCTATACCCCAGTCTTATGCAGGCATTTTGCCAATTGAGGTTATTTCCTCTGAGATGACTCCAGCTCAGATCAAGTTGACATAAAACTAGCCAGCACAATATGTAACTTAGTATCAGTTTTTTTTCTTTAATAAATGTTTGCTACAGTCTTAAAAACAAGAAGTACGGGGCCCCTCAGTGCATGTAGGAGATGGTTCCAGGACTCATGTGGGCACCAAGGTTCCCTCACACTCAAATCCCTTATGTGCAATGGTGTATGTTTGTATGCAGTCTGAGCAAACTCTAAATTAAAGAACCCAATGCAGTGTTTTACAACATGAATATATAGCTGTTTCTCAATATTTCTTAGGGAATAATGACAGAAAATAAGTCTGTCATTGTGTGTTTTATACAGAAGTACAGACATATCTTAGGGTAGTGGTAGTTTTTTGTTTTGTTTGTTTTCAAAGTATGGTGGTTTGAAAGAAAATGGCCTCCAAAAGGAGTGGCACTATTAGGAGGTGTGGCCTTGTTGGAGGAAGTGTGTCACTGTGGAGGCGGGCTTTGAGGTCTCATATATGCTCAAGCTATGCCCAGTGTCTTAGTTCTCTTCCTGTTGCCTGGGTAAGATGTAGAACTCTCAGCTACTTCTCCAGCACCATGTCTGCCTGCACACCACCATGTTCCACCATAATGATAATGGACTGACCTTGAAATGGTAAGGTGCCCAATCAGATGTTTTCCTTTAGAAGAGTTGCTGTGGTCATGGTACCTCTTCACAGCAATAAAAACCCTAACTAAGGCAACAAGGGGAGAATTGTTCGGACTGGGTTCTGACCTTAAATTCACTGTATAGCTGAGGATTGTTTCAACTCTCAATTCTCCGGCCTCTGCCTCTCAAATACTGAATTTTCAGGTACTTGTGGCCACACTCATCATTTTCTTTTCTTTATGTACTTGTTTGAATTTGTAGATGCCGAAGGCCAACTGTATTTCTTCTCATTTTTATTGGGAAAAAAGTTGCTAAATTTTTTTTTATCAAATCAGAATTATTGATATATCTACAATGCAGCCTTTATACCTAAGGATCAAAACGGTTCAGAAGAAGGAAAGATTGTAAGAGTCAGAGGGCCAGAATGCTGCAAGACATTGTCTTCTATGAAATCCCAGTATAATCTCCTAAACATGACCTACATAATGCCAACACCAGCCTACGTGCCAGCACAGATACAGGAACTCTCACAAGGCCCCTCCCCGATATGAAGGGCTATAGGCAATTAATTTCTGCTAAGAGAATCAGACTTCTCCAAGGACAAGCCCCCTGAAAGGCTATCTAAACCATAAGTGGTTAGCCCTAAATATATACACATATAAGCAACACTAAAATGGATTTAATAGAATAAACTCACACATACACATACATACATACATGCACACATACGTGTATGTGTGTGTGTGTGTGTGTGTGTGTGTGTGTGTACATAAATAAAAGATGAGATTGAGAGGGAGTGAGGAGGACAAGGGAGGAGTAGAGAGGAGAGGAAGAGTTAGAAATGTTGTAAATACAATAATCATGTATGAAATTCTCAAAAAAAAAAAAAAAGATTACTGGGCCAGTGAGGTAGCTCAGTGGGTAACCATTTGTCACTAGCCTGATGACTTGAGCTCCATCCCCAAGACCCACTTCTCTACCAACTCCTGGAAGTTGTTCTCCAGTTCCCAGCCACGTATGTGCCAAAACAAACAAATGTAATTTTAAGATTAAAGAAAAAAAAAAAGAGGGGTTGGGGATTTAGCTCAGTGGTAGAGCGCTTGCCTAGCAAGTGCAAGACCCTGGGTTCGATCCTCAGCTCCAAAAAAAAAAAAAAAAAAAGATATTCATCTGCTCTGCAACACTCATCCTTACTTTTCATTGCTGGATATATCTATTAGTGTCTTTGGCTTTTTTCTGTTGCTAGAACGAACTGCCTGTGGCTAGGTCATGTTCAGGAAACAGATATATTTAGCTCATGGGTCTAGAAACCAGAAAGCATGGTGCCAGCATGAGTTGGCTTCTCACAAGGGTCTGTATGCTGTTTCACATAAAGCACAAGGAAATAGTATGTGTTCAGGAACACATGTGCAAGAGGGGCTGAGGGGAGTTGAGAGGCCACTTTGTAACAGCTAACTTGAGATGACTAACTCATTTCATTAGGAACTATATCAATTCCTTTGTGAGGATGGAGCCCCTTCCTCTATTATCTCTTAAACTCCATTACATTGGGGACCAAGCCCCAACATGGGTTTTGGTGGGGACAGACTTCATATATAGCACTTCAAGAGATCCAGGGAAAATCTTGATGCCCAGAGCAACACCCACTTGTCAACCCAGCACTTGGGAGGCTGGATGGTGTGGGATTGGATTTATAAACAGATGTTTCAGGCTTTGCTTCCTATACTGTAGTGTCCCACCAGCAGGAATAAGGATCCCGAACAATGAGGTGTTGAGTGGGAGCAGCAGGGATGAGAAACAGAGAAAATGAGAACTAAAGAAGACAAAAGCAATAGCCGGGACCAGGGGGTCTTGCAGAAGCTGATGACTTATGCCAAACAAGCTTTTGCTTTTTTTTTCTTTTTGTTTTTCAAGACAAGGTTTCTCTGTGTAGCCCTGGCTGTCCTAGAACTTGCTCTGTAGACCAGGCTGGCCTCGAACTCAGATCCACATGACTCTGCCTCCCAAGTGCTGGGATTAAAGGCAGGCACCACCATACCTGGCCCAAGGTTTATTGAGTACAGCTTCTTATATCATTATATACTGTCTGCAGGAGGAAAAGTGGCAAGATCAGCAGAGAGCTAAGTTAGACAGTGTCGAGAGAGTGTGCACTACCTCAGACAGCTGCCCAAGGACTGACAACCACAGCCCAGGGGGCCTCTGCCAAAGCAGCAAGTGCTTGTAATCACTCTGCCATCTCTCCCAGCCCTCTGTGTGTGTGTGTGTGTGTGTGTGTGTGTGTGTGTGTGTGTGTGTAGACTAGAGGTCAACATCAGGACTTTCCCTCAGTTTCTCTCCACAGTTTTTGAGACTGGCTCCCTCTCTGTACCTGGAGCTCACCTGTTTGGTTAGACTGGGTGGCTGGCGAGCTCAAGGAATCTACTTGTCTCCACTTAGCCATGCCCCACCCCAGTGAGGTTACCAACATGTGGCACCAGGCCTGCCATTTCTGTGAGTGGTGGAAATCTACACTTGGTCTTCATGCTTCCTGCCAAGCATCTCACCAACTGAGTCATCTCCCCAGCCACCACTGTGTCCTTTTTACCTGGTTTTCATTTCACTTGTGTATATGGACTAGTTTACTGAGTGTATGGGGGGAGCCTGGGGTTAGTGTGTAACTGTTTGAAGCTCAGAGGTTGACATCAGGTGTCTTCCTCAGTCAGTTTCTACTTTAATTTTTTTCCCAGAGATTTTGTTTGGTTTTAATTTTGTAGGTCTGGGGATTAAACTCAGGGCTCTGTATTCCGCTCAGCAAGCGATCTACTGCCGAATTACAGCATTGCCCTTTCACCCTTCTTGAGACTGTCCCCACTGAATCTGGAGCTCACTGATGGGGCTAGCCTGCCTGGCCACGCTCCAGGGCTCCTCCTGGCCCTGCCTCCTCAGAGACAGGAGGATAGGAACGTGTTGCCGTATTTCTGTCATCCTGTCACTGAGGAGGCAGTTTTCGTGTGTAAGCGCTTAGTCAACTGAACCAGCAGCTTTCCGTAGCCCAGTGGGTCTCAACCTTCCTAACGCTGCGACCCTTTAATCCAGTGCCTCATGCTGTAGTGACCCCTAACCATAAAATTATTGTTACTTCATAACTGTAATTTTGCTACTGTTATGAATCATAATGTAAATATCTGTGTTTTCTGGTGGTCTTAAGTGACCCCCATGAAAGAGTCGTTCAACCCCAAAGATGTCAGGTCTCACAGGTTCATGGGTCTTGATGTGCCCCTCTGGGTGGTGGTTCATTTGTGTGTTAAATGCAGCCAGGCAGCCTTAGGCCAGGCTGTCTACTTTTGATTGGAATTTTCTTTCTCCATTCTTTCTTCTTGACTAGATGACGTCAACTGAAGTGTGTTGAAGCAGTGGACACTCACCCAACCTTTGCTCCATCTTGTTGAACCTGTGCCTTCCATCCTTCTGAGCTGCTGTGGATGGCCCCGGCTGTCTTGACTACTCTTCCCAATAGGATGTCACTGAGATCCCTCAAATGGAGCCTCCTGCTGCTGTCCCTCCTGAGCTTCCTGGTGATGTGGTACCTCAGTCTTCCCCACTACAATGTCATTGAGCGTGTGAACTGGATGTACTTTTATGAGTATGAGCCAATTTACAGACAAGACTTTCGCTTCATACTGCGTGAACATTCCAACTGCTCTCATCAGAACCCATTCCTGGTCATCCTGGTGACCTCGCGTCCCTCAGATGTGAAAGCCAGACAAGCAATTAGAGTTACTTGGGGTGAAAAAAAGTCTTGGTGGGGATATGAGGTTCTTACATTTTTCTTATTAGGCCAGCAGGCTGAAAGGGAAGACAAAACGTTAGCTCTGTCCTTAGAAGATGAACACCTTCTCTATGGCGATATTATACGGCAGGATTTTTTAGACACATACAATAACTTGACCTTGAAAACCATTATGGCTTTCAGGTGGGTGATTGAATTTTGCCCCAATGCCAAGTATGTCATGAAAACAGACACTGATGTTTTCATCAACACCGGCAATTTAGTCAAGTATCTTTTGAACCTAAACCACTCAGAGCAGTTTTTCACAGGTTATCCCCTAATTGATAACTACTCCTATAGAGGATTTTTCCAGAAAAACCATATTTCATATCAGGAGTACCCTTTCAAGGTGTTTCCCCCCTACTGTAGTGGGTTGGGCTACATTATGTCTGGTGACCTAGTGCCAAGGATCTATGAAATGATGAGTCACGTGAAACCCATCAAGTTTGAAGATGTTTATGTTGGAATCTGTTTGAATTTGTTAAAAGTGGACATTCATATTCCGGAAGACACAAATCTTTTCTTTCTTTTTAGAATCCACTTGGATGTGTGTCAGCTCAGACGGGTGATTGCAGCCCATGGCTTTTCTTCCAAGGAGATCATCACATTTTGGCAGGTTATGCTGAGGAACACTACATGCCATTACTAAGGCCGTACTTCATACTTCTAGGGAAGGAGGGTGTTTTGGAGAGCAGGTCAGAATTCAGTGTGCTGGATTCCTAACTGAGACTCACAGAGCATACCGAGACTGGAGCTCCAAGGCATAGCCTTACAAGTGATTTGTTTTCACAAAATTTAACTTGGTCCTTTAAAAGTGATAGAGGAGTTCAACATTCAGCAGACAAAGGGTTCTGCTAGTAAAGTCAAAGGGACAAACAGTCTGGATGACTCAGTTTATAGATTAGAATTTCTTAAGATTTCCCTGAAAGAAAAGCTAACTAGCCCACAGCAACAAAACAGTGTGGAGTTGTATTTATTAGATAGTCTAGTCACATAATGGTTCAGTATGTATCTTAGGTGGTTGTTATTAAGATATATATATATATATATATATACACAGACACATATATATTTCTTGTAGAAAGCTTTAAAGAAGTTATACTGAAGAAAGTTTTATTTGTATTATTTTCATTCACAAAATACTTGACAATGTGGTATTTCAGAGTTATCAAATCGTATTTAATGTTGTTTCCGTTTTCAAAGTGTTTAAAGGTTATGGTGGCTTCAGTATTATATAGTGAATCACCTTTCATATTTGAGTTTGGTTTTATTTCCCCCACTGATCAGTTTAACTTTGAAAGTCCCATCAATGTGACATCATAGCTTATTACTGACTGTCAGTAATCTGTTGAACTTTGTTGCATATTTTATTGTAGAAATATGGAGAATTAAAGCAAGAGAATTCGAGCTTTTGTACTGTTTTTAAAATGTAGTCAGTGTTCCTAGATGTCACTTCCTTTTTCCTCCACAGAACTTGGGAATAATTTAGAACTCCAGGCCGCATTTCCTACAGGCACAAGAGGCTAAGACGGTATTAGACCTAACGGTATTAGATGTTGTGATAATATCTAAGTGGAAAGGGAAGGTGGAAGAGCCAAGGTGCATTGTTAACTCACCCAGTGTGTGTTCTACCCGGTAATCAAGTTGTGAATAAAGAGTTAAAAACCAGAAAAGCCACTTCTGTTGTTGTTAGCTCACCACTGAACGCCTGAAGTAGAGTGAGATTTCAGTTCCTGGGCTGGCATTTCCTTGTTGGACCTGTTACTACTGGAGGAAAGAGGGCTCCTTGTCCCCAGGTTCCAGGATTCTGCGGCTTTCTCTTAGAGCTGATGAAGGTCAGGTAACTCCTTTCTTACTAATTATCTGGTACTGAGAGTTCAAACCTTCCTCAGAGAATATAACCTTAAAAATTACAGTCAGCTCCTGTGGTGGTTGATTTATAATTCTGCGTGGAAACTGCTTTGCGGTGTGGTTCCCTGTAATGGGCCTGTGACCATCTCCCTGGAGTCATCAGTCTGTGCCCCATGTCCACATAGTGACTTTTGTTAGGACTGATGGAGGAAGTGATTTTATTTATATGAATGTATTGATCAGTTTTGTAGATTATATTAAGGTCTGTGATGTTAAGAGATCAAAAATTTTTTTAGGGAGAACTTTTAAAATAAAATAATGTGTTCTGCAATCTAAGTTTCAGAAAAGCCAGACCCAGAGTTGAGATGATTGTTCCTTCCAAACTAAAGATTTTTTCCCCTCAAGATCTGTAAAATGATTATGAAAAATGATTGAACATATTACACTTATTTTTATTTATTTATTATGTATACAGTGTTTTACCCTCACGTATGTCAGAAGAGGGCACCAGATCTCATTAAAGATGGTTGTGAGCCACCATGTGGTTGCTGGGAATTGAACTCAGGACCCCTGGAAGAGCAGTCAGTGCTCTTAACTTCTGATCTTAACCTCTGAGCCATATCTCCAGGGCCCCTACACTTATTTGAACTGCATGTTTCATAACCTTAATCTTTTTGCTTGGTAAATATTAGTTGTATTATTAGAACCACCACCTCTGGGCTGGTGAGCTGGCTCCACAGGTCATAAAGATGCTGGCCATTGAGCCTGATGACCTTATTTGATCCCTAGGACCCACATGATGAAAGGAGAGAACTGATTCCAGCAAGTTGTCTATTGACCTTCCCATGTGTGCCGTGGCACACACATTCCCTCTCACGTTCTCAATAAGTAGATGAATATTTATCAACTTGAAAAGACCACAGCCTCTGCTGTTATCTAAACCAACAGTTTCTAAACCCTTGGCCATAGCAAAGCTTAATGCTGGCGCCTGCCACTTGGCTGGGTCCGTCCAGTCTGTCGCAGCCCTACCATTCATGCTTTTATACACACCTGCTTTTCTGTCTACTTTGCTTCTCTTCCGGCACTGAGCCTGTGACTCCTGGCACCTGGTTAGTTTGTGTGAGATTATGCAGCCGTAACCCCCAAGTCTCAGAAGACCCCCAAGTGTATGAAGACCACTGTGTGTTCTTTAAGCTCACATTGCTTGCCGGTGGTTGCCTAGTACCCTGCGCCAAGTGTCTCCTCATACCAGGGCACAGATTCACAGGCAGTGTCCATCTAGAACACACCATTCTTACAGAGAGAAGGGAAAAACACTGGTGGAAACTGTAAGCTGGGGCTCAGTAAAGAAACCGCCATCAAGGCAGCTCCATGGTTATGAGGAAAGGCTTTTATCGTGGATAAGAGAGAATACCAAGAGCCATGGTGGTTTCTTTACTGGTCCCCTCACTTATACACGTGACTGCTGCCTTTTATCATTTATTGGTTCTGATGAACAGAGCAAGCACATTTCTTATTTCAGTTATTTATTTCTATGATTATTGTGTTTTACATTTTAACATTTAAAGTTTGTTTGCTTGAGGCAGGGTCTCTCTATTTAACCCTGGGCGGCCTGGACCTTCCTATGTGGACCAGCATGGCTTTGAACTCACAGAGATTCACCTGCCTCTGCCTCATAAGTGCTGGGATTAAAGGTGTGCACCACTCCAGCCAGTTTACAATGTTTTAATATTTACTATTCCATCTTTCTGCTGATACTGTTTTCTCATTAGAACCATAGTTTCTTTTAACTCTCTAAAACATTTACAGCTATTCTAAGGCCTCCAAAGTGCACCTTGTGGGCTGAGAGGAATTGGTTGCTACTGACTACTGTTTTTCTCGACTCTCACATTTCTTGCTTCTTTCCACGTGGTAATTTATGAATGGGAGCTAGGCTTGAACAGTGGGGGTGATGTCATAAACAGGCGAC
>CABHPH010142265.1:0-21718 GCA_902168325.1 Peromyscus nudipes | reverse complement strand
TGATGGAGTACCGAAAGGCGCCTGCTCAGAAGCTGCTGGGCCGAGGGTACCACCAGCACATCATCAGATGATGCATGCTGGCATGTTGCCTGCAGTTACAGGCCTGCCCTGCCCACGGGTTCTCGAGGGGACACCAAAGAGGCTGTCTGAAGGACCACGAAAGAGTCATGAAAAGAACATGATGGAGAATACATGGCCTGTCTTCCTTTTGCCTCATGTGGGATCGATAGCTACCTACAGATGCATTTCAAACACTGATTAAGGGCTGGGGAACACGAACTCTTTCCAGCCCCTCAACAGTGTCAGCAGGGAACCCTCTGCTCATCACTTGATAGGGATTCGAGGTCACCAGGGAAGGGGTTCTGTGTTGGGACACATGATCCTAATTATAATTCCCACACCTTTTATTACATTAAGAGAACAGTATGTTGAGAGTCCTCTAGTCTGGGGCAGCTGAGACCCTGCAGGACTCACTGCTCTTCTGTTTTGCTACTATTCCTGAACTTCACCACCATGACTGTAATGTTGTCAGGGCAGCCTCTGTAGAAGGACTGCAGGACAATGCTCTTGGCCCCGAAGTGAGGTTCATCCAAGCGCTCCTTGATGAATCTGACTGCTTCTTCATTGCTAAAAGCATCCCACAGACCGTCTGATGCCAAGATCATGAACTCGGGCTGCAGCTTGTCCAGGTCAAACGTCAGGATATCTGGGTCTGGGATGACCACATTGAGATTTTTCAGTGGGTAATCTCCCAGGGATCGAGACATGGCTAGGATGCCCTGGACCCTCCAGGAGCCATTGAAACTGATGAATCCACCTGGAAAGACAGTGAGGGAGCCTGTTAGCTTGTCCAGCTGATACCTCTCACACTTGGTACAGTCCAGGTGTGTGTACCATAAGCTGGTCTGCTACATGTGAGCGGGCCACAGGTAGTACCCCCTACACCTTTTCACTGCCAAGGCCAGCAGCATCTTGCTCTCATCCTGGGCACTGCTAATGCTGGCAGGAACGTTAAGGGTAGAGTATGGGTGAAGACAGAGCATCAGTTTTAACAACACAGTGTGGCAGCTCGGCGACTGTGGCGAAGAAGGAAGTGGACAGGCAGGGAGACATCCCTGAAACAGCCACTGAGCGAGGTCACTCGGGTGTACTGATGTGGGTCCCATCAGAACAGGGATTAAGGAAAAACACATTTGAGGCATATTTAGTGATCCTGAATGAGAGATAAATGAGTATAATGTCCATCTCATTATCTAGTGAGAGGTTATTCCATACACATCTGGAAGCGTGCTGCCCGACGGTACTCACGCAGTGTTTCCCAGTCTTCCGCACCCCTTTTTTTTTTCTTTGAGAGGGGACTAAAGTCTCTTAGAGTCCACAGCAGCCTTGAACTCACTATATGGCTGAGGCTGGCCTGAATTTCTGATTCCTCTGTCTCTACTGCCTAAGCACTAGGATTAAAGATGTTCACCACCATCCCTGGCTTCTCTGATGCTTTCTTTAAAGGAGCTAGAACCTTGTTCATTCACATATCTGTCAGATAGTTATTATATATCTATGCTGTAGAAGGGGATTTTTTTCAAGATATGAAAATTATATAAGACCTAGACCTTTTTTGTCCCTGACACCCTGGAAGAGACAGAAGCCACATTTGTTAAAAGTCACCAGGACCAAGTAGTACTCTTCTGGGAGAGGTTGGTGTCTGTTAACCACTGAAGTAAGGGAGGATGGGGGAGCGACTGTGGGGGTGACCACCATAGAGGAGTGAGCTGTAAGGGGATGGTCAGCAGAGCATTGGACAGTTCCAGCAAGTGTGGTGTAGTGGGTAAGGACACTCTGGTGATGCTCTGGAGTCAGTCATGGTGTTAACTCTGGCCTCGTCACTCACTAGCTGTATGTCTGGACACAAGCCTCTCTGCGGTTCCAGTTTACTGTCTATGAAGTGATTATAACGTCATCATCTTCACAGAATGTATAAAAATGCATGCAGTGTACCAGGCGCGGCCCTTAGCGCATGGAGCACAATGGACAGCAGCCGAGACTGACACTATCAGTGTGCTGCAGAAACAGAAAGGTCAACACACATAACATCCGGCTTCCTGTCATGCTAAGCAGTAGCAAGAGAGATGTCCTGAAGTCTAGGGTCATAATAAACACAAATACAGACGGTAAACCTCATCACCATCTCTTAAGCCCTCCTAGGGCGATTGAAAAGGAGATTCAAAGCTGGGCCAGGCACACAGATTATGAGATTGCCGAGTGCTCCGCCCTAAATGGAACATCTATATCATGTCCCCTCAGCCCGGGGTTCAGAGTTCATTGAGGCAGAGGGGGCAGAAAGAGTATAAGAGCCAGAGGCGGTGAATGACTAGACGGGAACTGGTTTTTGTTTCTGGTTGTTTTTCTTTTGCACACCGCAGGATAGCCGCAATATGAACTCACGACAGTTGTGACAACGTGCACAGTGCCTGTGGAAGCTCAAGTCAGACAAAATTCAAGTATGGAGGTGAGGGGTGGCCATGATGTCTCACCCCTACCTGAGAAGCTATTGGCAACTGACAGCTGCTGGGAGGAAGAGAGTCAATTTCTGTAAGGGTGTGGCCCTTGGTAGTTAGACTGTGGTCCCAGTGGATGACCTCATATCTAAGAGAATGTGAGCAGCACAAACTGGACTTGATTAGGCATGGGGGGAGGGGGAGCACAAGGTTGGGTAGGTAAGGTGATGGTTAATCTTGGCTGTCAACTTGACTGTATCTGAGATATATACCCAAAACAGCTGGGCATGTGTGTGAGGGATTTTCTTGATTGGACTGTCTGAGGTGGGAAGACTCACCCTAAATCTAGGCTACACCTTCTGGTGGCAGCCTCCACACATAAAAGGACATGGAAGAAGGAAGATTTTGCTCTTTGCCTACTTGCTTTCACTCTTGCTGGCAAGCTCATCTCTCCTGCTGCCGAGGCACTTCTTTGCTGGTATCAGAATCTATTTCTTTGGGAGACAATGTAGACAGAAGACCACCTGGGACATCTAGCCTTGTAGACTGTACAGCTGATGGATTCTTGGCCTTTTCATTGGGAGACAGCCACTGTTGGACTAGCTGGACCACAGCTTTTAAGCCAGTCAAATAAATCATGTATGGGAATATGCATACATACACATATACATACAATCAGTTCTGTTCCTCTAGAGAACTCTAACAAATGCAGGAAATCTGGGAGAGGTTGGGGGAGGAGATGAATATGATCAAAATACACTGTATGAAATTCTCAAAGAATAAAAATATTTTAAGAAACACACCCTTGCCTAATTTTTGTAAATGAACAAAGTAAGTCAATTAATCTTAGAGATGGTGTGCACATTTGCTCGTAGAAGGAAGCGTGGTAGAGTGGGAGTGTGCATCAGGTGTGAAGGAGGGGACAGAGGATAAGGTAATAGTGCAATTTCAAGAACACACGCTGGATACTAAGGTGGAGGTTCCAGGTGCATGTGTGTCCTGCCCAATTTAGCTATCCGGATCTTCAGTTTGGACTTAGCATGGACTCTCAGGAGGAGACTACATAAATGAATGTCAGAGTGTTTCACTCATCTTGCCTGGAGCTCTCCAAGGCTTGATGGATGCTCCGAAAACATTGTTCCATTTCATCATCAGAAAACCCGGGCAACACTCATTGGAAACTGTTCTGCATCCCAGCAGGAACTGAAGTGAGGGGCTAGAATCCAGCCCCTTTGGTCTCAGCCATACAGCTTCCTGCTGTGTGACTCCAGTGTTCATTAGGCTGTCTCACTTTCCCATTGGGCAGAAGCTAAGCTGGAGTGAGCAAGGGTCACCCTGCAGGCTTGCACACACAGCAGGGGTCCAGGCTGTTCAGCACATCACTGGGCTCTGAGGTAAGGGAGTGAAGGCATTCTTGCCTTCCATAGGTAGGAAACTCTCAGATCTCCATCTCCTCCTCCTCCTCCTCCTCCTCCTCCTCCTCCGAGTTTAGTCTCAGTTATCACTTCACTGAAAGACACGTGGTAACCCATGCCTGTAATTGAAGGACTTGGGAGGCAGAGGCAGGAGAATTGGGCCAGCCTGGGTTACCAGAAACTCCATCTCAAAAATGAATGACTATCACCTTAGTGGTTTCACATAGACCACCCCACTTAAAGACACCCCCATTTCCTCATCTGCTTTATACACCAACACGGTAATCACTACCTGATGATTTACCACAGAACTCATTCATCTTTGATTGGTGCCTATTTACTCTATCTTCACCTCAACCAATTTCAGAATGTAAATTTCATAAGGGCTTTGTGTGTGTGTGTGTGGGGGGGATGGAATTGGGTTTGTTGAATAAATAGCAGGCTATGTGCTGAGGTATGGAAATAACCAAGACCAAGTTCTTGCCTCCGAACAGCTCACAGACAAGAAGGCAAGACAGGCAAGAGTCAGCTGTGTGCACCCATTTCACAAGGTGCTTGAAGGGACGTACTGAGGGTGCCTTTGCCCCAGTGGGACATGGAAGGCTTCCAACAGGACACGCCATGGTTGGATTTGAAGGGAAGGGATACTACTTTTCACCCACTCCAGTGGAAATGACACTTGCAGAGGCACAAATATATCACTGGAGTTCACACTGGAGTGTTGGGAGTCTGGCATGGCTGTAAGGGAGCAGAGGTCCAGTGATCAAATTGGACTTGAAACTGAAGAGGGCTGTCTTTGGCCCTTCTGGAATATTTGGCCATTAAGAGTGGTAAATTAAGTCATCAATTAATAAGAAGTGCACAGTCTAGGAATATAGACTAGGTAACAGTCATGTCACAGTGACCCCATGTGCTACTGGGTAAGTGAATTTGCTCCCTAAAAACTCTCCAAGAAAGCACCTAGATCATTAAACAAGATGGTAGACTTCCTCCAAGGGGGCTCCCCGACTCACCAGCTCTCTTTATCCTCTTCCTCTCCTTGAGTTGGTAAGGCTTGTGATCATGAGACAAGGGAATGGCGTTCCCATCTTTGTCACACAAGACTCCTCGAGAATCACCAACATTGGCCACAGTCAGGTCCTTATCTGACAGGAGAGCAATCAAACATGTTGTGCCTGCAGGGCAGAAGAGAGAAGCGGTGTCAGCAAGGGCAGGGCGCTGATGTTCCCTTGTTTCTCCTGATCACCAGACTCTTCCACCGTTAAAGTCTCTCTTGCTAGGAAGGAGTTTTACTTCAGCCACTCCGGGAATGATCACGGTTCATTTCAACAACACTGATCAAATCTGACAGTCCATTTTCCTAACCGTGTTACACTGTCACTGAAATAGGCTAGAAGAACAGTATCATTTTCCTAAACCACTTCGCTTCTGCTACCCTTCATTTAAAAACACCACATTCAAAAGGATCAGGGGAGAATCAAAATCAGTTTGCAGCCCTAGACAGTTGGTACCCGTTGTCAGTTCACATAGGTGCTCAGTGTCTGAGACTTCCCAGTGACAAGTGTGACGATGTCGAGATTGAGGATGGGGGACGGCTCCTGAGATAGAGGCAGATGTCAACAACCATATCCTGTGGCACTATGACAGAACTATTGGTGTCAGGAAAGGTCAAGCCCGAACACTGAAAGTCCGAGAGCAGAGACTGGGGCTTAGAAAAGGGCAGCCAGCCCCAGGTGTGAAGGGGCAGGCTATGAAGGTAGAAGCAGAAAAATCTCCAGGGAAGCTACAGGTGGGAGAGCGGTGGTCAGAGCCACCAGCTTGCCTGAAGCCCTCACAAGACACACAAAGACACGCTTTCCTCCGTTGTTCTCTTTGAAATGAAAAAGGATAACAAAGAGAACGGAGGAGTCCTTTGCCTCTTCGGCCCTGCCTGCCACTGTCCATGGTCAAGTGTCTGCTGAAATGCACGGCTCACACTCATTCCGCTCGGGCCTCAGATTGTCACTCCTTTCCTTTTGAAAAGACTCCCTGGTCGCCCTTAACAGTTCTTTCTCATTAGGAAAGTCATACTCCATAATAAAAATGTAAACTGCATCTAAATAACCTTCCATAGAACTACAACAAAAGAGAGGACCCCATTCTTCAACAGAAAGAACAAATACAGGGTGATGACAGCAGGTTAGTTACGATAATTAGCATATTCAGTTATGATTGTTTGACACCCCATTCTTTTTAAATTAAAGAAAATGATTGGGTGTGATTGGAGATGGTGCGGAGTGCAAGTAGTGTGGGGGCCCACAGAGGCTCCCTAGTAAGGACTTACTCAATCAAGGTCAGAGAATTTGAGCTTGCTTTATCCAGCAGGGCTGCATAATGGAATGATTTGGCCAGGGGCATGGTTACCAGGTGTTTGGAAGGGTCTGCACTTGGCTGTACGTTGTGCTTAGATCTTTAAAGGGGGGTGTCTTTTGCCTCTTCCTAAGGAAGACCCAGACTCAAGCCATACACCTAAAATAAATATTGAGGTGGCGACTGGGTATTGACTCAGGGCTCTCCCAAAGCTATCCTGTGTCTTTGTCTTTCTCTGCATCTACATCTAAATTTCTATCTAACACTTCCTCATTTCTCTCTTCTCACCCCAATAACCCTTGAATAGGTTGGAGCTGGACTCCAACAAAGCAGGTGCCAGTGCCCACCACAGCTTATGTGTGCAGGTCAGAAGGTAACTTTTGAGAGTGGGTTTTCTCCTTCCACCTTGCTGATTCAAGAGTGCTCTTGTTTCTGCTGGACTACTGACCCCTAAACTTCTGGCCAACTGGCCTCTGCCTTTCACTGTGTTGTACGAGTGCCAGTGTTATAGATATGTGCCACCATATCCTGCCTTTTCTGTGGGACCTGGGGATGTGATTTAGCTCACCAGTTGTGCATGGGAGGCCATCTCCCTGGCCACTGCAATTTTAAACACTACTTAACTCAAAACTGACTTGATTAAAAATGGCAGCCCATGAAAGCTGGGTTAATTTAGGATTACAATATTAAAAAATGTTATGAAAAAGAGAGGGAGGGGAAGACTGAGTGAGAGAATATGACTAAATATGACTAATCCTAATCTCAGATGTTATCAAAGCAAAATTTAAAAAAAATGATTGTTTTATGTGCACGGGTGTTTTGCCTGCCTATATGCTGATGATGTGCCATGTTTGTGCCTGGTGCCTGTGGAGGCCAAAAGAGGGCATCAGATGCCCTGGAACTGGAGTTACAGACAGTTGTAAACCACCATGTGGGTGCTGGGAATCGAACCCCAGTCCTCTGAAAGAGCAGCCAGTGCTCTGACTGCTAAGTTATCTCTCCAGCCCACCAAAAATTTTTTCCCTTTTACTGGAAACAGATTTTTTTCTCATATTATATATCCGTTTATGGTCTCTCCCTCTGCTTATCCCAGCTCCTCCCCGCCTCCCATCCCATAGAGATCCACTCCCTCTCTGTCTCTCATAAGAAAACAAACAGGTTTCTATGGGATAATAACAAAATAAAATATAATAAAACAAAAACTAACACATCAGAGGAGGACAGAATAAGCAGAAGTCTTAGCTAGAACAATAAGATAACTGAAGGAGACCAAAAGGATACAAATTAGAAAGGAAGAAATCAAATATCTTTATTTGTAGATTATATGATAGTATATATAAGTGACCCAAAAGTTCCACTGGAGAACTCCTACAGCTGATAAACACATTCCACAAAGTAGCTGGATACAAAATTAACTCACAAAAATCAGTAGCCTTCCTATATACAAATGACAAATGGGCTGAGAAAAAAGTCAGGAAAGCAACACCTTTCCCAATAGCCTCAAATAATACAAAGTATCTTGGGCCGGGTGGTGGTGGCGCATGCCTTTAATCCCAGGCAGAGCCAGGCGGATCTCTGTGAGTTTGAGGCCAGCCAAGTGAGTTCCAGGAAAGGCACAAAGCTACACAGAGAGACCCTGTCTCAACCCCCCCCAAAACAACAACAACAACAACAACAAATAAAAAAAAAACCGGGTAACTCTAACCAAGCAAGTGAAAGACTTACATGATAAAAACTATCAAACATTGAAGAAAGAACTTAAAGAAGATATCAGAAAATAGAAAGCATGCCTATGCTCATTGATTGGTAGAATTAATGTAATAAAAATGGCCATCCTACCAAAGCAATCTACAGATTCAATGGAATCCCCATCAAAATTTCAACACAATTCTTCATAGATCCTGAAAGGAGAATTTTCAGTTTCATATGTAAACACACATACAGACACATACACAGAGACACATAGACACACACACACACACACACACACACACACACACGCACACACACAACCAAAATAGCTAAAACAATTCTGAATAATAAAAGAACTGCTGGAGGTATCACCACCTCTGATCTTAAATTGTACTACAGAGCTATAGTAATAAAACAGCATGGCATTGGCACAAAAACAGACATGATAAATGGGATTGAAATGAAGACCCAGACTCAAGTCCATACACCTATGTTCATGTTTCGTGTGTGTGCGCGCGCGTGTGTGTGTGTGTGTGCGTGTGCGTGTGTGTGTGTGTGTGTGTGTGTGTGTGTGTGTGTGTGTAAGAAGTCAGAAATACACCCTGAAAAAAGAAATATCTTCAACATATGGTGCTGGTCAAACTGGATGGCTGCACATGTAAGAATCCAAATAGATCCATACTTATCACCCTGTATAAAACTCAACTCCAAATGGATCAAGGACCTCAACATAAAATCAGATACACTGAACCTGACAGAAGAGAAAGTGGAGAATAGCCTTGGACTCACTGGCACAGGAAAAGACCTTCTGAACAGGACACTGTTAGCACAGGCACTAAGATCAACAATTAATAAGGGAGACATCATGAAACTGAAAAGCTTCTGCATGGCAAAGGACACATCATTCAGACAAGGTAGCAGCCTACAGTGTGGGAAAGATTTTTACCAACTACACATCTGACAGATGGCTAATATAAAAAAAACATAAAGAACTCAAAAAACTAGATGTCAAGAAAACAAATATCCCAATTTAAAAATGGGGTATAGACTGAAACGGAGACTCCTCAAAAGAGGAAACCCAGATGACTGTGGAGCACTTAAAGCGATGTCCAGCATCTCTCTGTGTTAGGGATGGGATACTGTGTCTGTGATGAAACATCATGACCTAAAGCAAGTGGGAGGAAAGGGTTATTGGCTTCTGTTTCCACATCACTGTTCACCATAGAAGGAAGCCAGGACAGGAACTCAAACAGCACAGGAATCTGGAGGCAGGAGCTGATGCAGAGGTCATGGAGGAGTGTGCTTACTGGTTTGCTCCTTATGGCTTGCTCAACCCGCTTTCTCATAGAACCCAGGACCATCAGCCCAGGGAGGGCCACCACATTGACACTCCCCCATCAATCACTCATTACAAAAATACCCTACAGGGTTGCCTCCATCCAGTCTTATGGAGGCATTTTTCTCAACCGCAGCTCCCTCCTCTCGGATGTCTTTAGCTCGTGTCAAGTTGATATAAAATAAAACTACCCAGCATAACATCCTTAGCCATCAGGAAAATGCAAATCAAAACTATTTTGAGATTTCATCTTACACCTGTCAGAATGGCCAAGATCAATAAAACAAATGACAGTTCATGCTGGCGAGGATGTTGAGTAAATGGAACACTCATCCATTGCTGGTGGCAGTGCAAACTTGTACAGCCACTGTGGGAAAACAGAGTGGCAGTTCCTTGG
The DNA here is from genome assembly GCA_902168325.1 of Peromyscus nudipes. Classification (NCBI taxonomy): domain Eukaryota; kingdom Metazoa; phylum Chordata; class Mammalia; order Rodentia; family Cricetidae; genus Peromyscus; species Peromyscus nudipes. The sequence continues at coordinate 12,034 of CABHPH010142265.1, read as the reverse complement.
AAAGATGAGAATCGATCTACTTTAAGATCCAGCTATACCACTCTTGGGCCTATACCCAAAGGATGCTCTATCCTACCTCAGGGACACTTGCTCAACCATGTTCATTGCTGCTCTATTCATAACTGGAAACAACCTAGATGTCCATCAACAGATGAATGGATAAAGGAAATGTGGTGTATTTATACAATGGAATATTACTCAGCCATTAAAGAATAAAATAATGAAATTCACAGGTAAATGGATAGGACTAGAAAAAATCCTGGATGATGTAATCCAAACCCAGAAACATAAATATGGTATGGATCCACTTATACATGGATGTTAGATGATAAATCTATGATGACCAAGCTACGATCAGTGGAACCACAGAAGGCAGGCACAGAGTAAGGAACTAGGGAGACAGATCTCTCTAAGGAAATAGAATAGATATTTATGGATAGACGCAGGGGACTAGAATGGAAAGATCGAGTGTGGAGGGGAGGGTAGAGAGGTATGAGGGAAGGAATATGGGGAGAGACAGATAAAATTAAGGGCCATTTTAGGGGTAGTATGGAAACTTAATTCAATAGAAGCTTCCTAAAATGCGTACATATATGAAGATGAGCTATATGAAATCACTGAAACAATTTTTAACATCCTATAAATACAACTCTCAGAAATCATTGCCCTTGAGTTTTTATAATGGTTGAATTTTATCTGTGACTACTTTTACTTTGTTCTAAGTGTCTGCTTGACTAAACTTGTCCAATACAATCAGAGCAGAAACTCTTCTATGTGGCACATTAGAGTCTGAGAAGTAAAACAGAAGCATTTCTTTCCTGGGTGCCACATGGCATGTGGACACATGTAGTAGAACTTAGGGACCTATCTCCCTGCTCAGGGCAAGGATGTCCCCACTAATGGCTTCTACATCATTTAAACATATGCCATTAGCCTAGGTGACATTCAGGTTCATCCCAGCTTCTTAGTTGGCATTTCCTTCTGTCTGTTTTACAGGGATCCAGGGAAGGGGGTCTACCTGGCTGGGGTCTGGGCCCTTTCCCAACCCCACCCCAGCCAGTACAGTTCTACATCTGTCTATCAGATTATTGAGCCGTCGGATAAAGAGAAGAGTCAGCACTGCAGCTACGAAACAACCTGAGATTTTAGCCTGTCAATGATGAAGACTGGCTACCGGCTTTTCAGTAGTAGAGTATCATGTTGTGGAGTATTTGTGTAACTATGTAAAGATGTGCTACATTTGTTTATGTTGAGGAGTATTACTTTATGTGAAGCTGTGCTGCATTTGTTTCTGCTGCCTTTGTTAACAATGTGTTGCATTTGTTTGTGCTATAATTGTTTAACTATGTAAAGATGTGTTGCATTTGTTTATGTTGAGGAGTATTACTTTATGTGAAGCTGTGCTGCATTTGTTTCTGCTGCCTTTGTTAACAATGTGTTACATTTGTTTGTGCTGCAATTGTTTAACCACATAAAGATGTGTTGCATTTGTTTAACTATGTAAAGATGTGTTGCATTTGTTTATGTTGCATTTGTTTAACTATGTAAAGATGTGTTGCTGTTTCACCTTGCCTGCCTAAGGCAACTGATTGGTCTAATAAAAAACTGAACGGTCACTAACTAGGCAGAAAAGAGATAGGTGGGGCTGGTGGGCAGAGAGAATAAATAGGAGAGAATGAGAGGAGAAGAAAGAGAGAAGAGAATGGTTTAGAAGGAGAGAGACACACCTAGGGCCAGAAGCCTGCAGCCGCCAGCCAGCCAGACATGAGAAGCAGGAAAGCAGGACATAAAGGTTAAAAAGTCCAGAAGCAAGATATAGATGAAGAGAAACAGATTAAAATAAGAGCTAAGGTAAGGCCATGCATTCATAACTAACAATTAGACTCTGTATTATGATTGGGAGCTGGTTGATGGCCAAAAGAGAAAGCTTGCTGCAGTGTCACAATAAGGCTTTTGTTTTGTAAGGTCACTCTGGTGACCACAGAAAAATAACCGGAAGCAGTGAGGACAGGCTGAGTTAATGAGGATCAGAATTAATATGATAACCGCTGGGACGGAGATGGCACACTGATTTTTAAACCAGATAGGGTAGGTCCGTCAGGGAGGGAGGAAGGAAGAAAGGGGTGTGGTTTAGAATAATGTCTCTATCTCCAGGCAAGAAACTGGGTGCTCCCTGGCACTCAGGGATGTTTACTGTGATCTTCTGGGAAAGGCTTTTCATTCACTGGCACATACAGAGCAGAGAAGGACCATTTCTTTGGCTCGGTATTGCCATGTGAGTGTTACTGAACAGAGACAGCTATCTTCCAACTGAGGGGACAATCTCAGCATGGAAGAGGAGTGGTCATTTCAGCCAGTGTGAGACTCAACAGTGGCGGATCTGCACCATCTGGCCCCATCCCAGACTGCACCAGTCTGTTCCGGCATGTGTTTGTTCTGTGAGATAATACAGGTCTTTTCCATTTGCGTCATTTGATTCAGGTTCAAGATCTACCTGAGGATGCAGGTTTCAGTACTGCCTGCATCAGCAAGAGAATCTTAGGCTTGGCCACAGATGGTTGTATGCAGGTGGCAGAAACAGGGTTATAGGTGGAGGTCTGGATAACCAGAACGTGTTCAGTGTCCTCTCTACAGAAAAACAACAACAGCACAAACCTGCCCATAGCCTACACAGGACCCGTGTGGATCTGGAGAAATGATCTGTGTAAACTGATGCAGAATGATGAGGAAGAAGTCAGGATGCTGCAGCACAAACAACGTATTGTCTGGCCTTTGCAGTCTTCACCCAGAGTTACAAAACCATTTATAATAGAATATTACTCAACAGGACAAACTACTCTGTTGCTAAGAAACTCCAGGAAAAACACTTCCCAAGAGAAAATGCTTGCAACTGCACTTTCTTTGCTATGCTAGAAAAAATAACCTCTAATTTCTTGGTTATTAGTTTTGAGATAAATTGATTTATTCCATTTTGATGCTATTTATCAAAATATCAGGGCACAACACTATTCTTTTGAACCTCAGGATATTTTCACATTAGCAATTTCGTTCTTCGTGAGATGGTTAATTGGGGGGGGGGATCTTTGAAACTTAATGTAATAACCTCACCTTATAGATTAAAAAAAAATCTGAACCTGGATATAGTGGTACATCAGTGTAATTTCAGCATTCTGGAGGTAGAGGGAGGATGAACAGGAGTTCAAGGCCAACCTGAGCTACACAGTGACTTGGAGAGCAGCCTGCACTATAGGAGGCCCTATCTCAAAGAACGGTAACAACAAAAACAGCAACAGACACCTGAAAATCAAGTTTGCACAGTGTCAACTTCAAAGCGTATACTGAGTGAAACCTGGTGAGCCACCTGACCTTTCTATTTGAGAAAATGGCACTGTAATCCGTGCAGCTCCCCTAGCCAGAAGCGTAGGCAGCATGCTTGCTTTTTCTCCGTTCCCCAATCGAGCTGTCTAGGGAGTCACTAAGTGCTCTTACCTCTAGAACACAGCAACGCCTCCAGCTCTCTTGCGCTCACAGTACTGATGCTGGTGTAGGCCGCTGTCATTTCAGTCGGCAGGCTACGTCAGGAGTCCAAGTGAGAAAGAACAGCAACAGATCCTGCGTGACCTGGCCCCATCCCAACTGTCTATCACCACCTTCTCCCTTGTTCGGGGCTTGCCTTTGGTTGCTCACAAAAGGCTGCCAAGCCTTTTGCCACTTGGGGCCTTTATACACACTGTGTTCCCTCTGCTGTTGCATCCTTGACACTGGATCTTGTTTGAGCTCAAGAAGGAGGTTTGCAGAGAGCCCTTTTCTGGTGGATTTATCATCTCTTTATTTATTGCTCTCTAACATAGCATTATGCAGATATCTTATTTATTTAAAGCACTGATTATCATTCTTGCTCTATAGAATATATAAGCTTCCCAAGGATAAGGGATACTGCTTGTTTCCCTTAATCTGATGCTGCCTAGACTACTACAGGCCCTCAATATTTGCTAAATAAACTAATTAAAAGACGGTTGAATAAACAATCACCTAATACTGTGCTTATCATCTGATATCTTGTTCTGACAGGTTCGTCTAGTTCAATACCATACCGTACATGGCCTTGTAGACACTATCATTCAAGAAACCACTCGGGCTCTTTCTTTGTTTGCTTGATTTGTTTTTACCCACTGCTCAAAACATGATCCCTCTCCTGTGTAGGTATGGCCCATGGTCCCACGCATGCTCTGATAGGTGGAGAGAACGTTCAACCCAGATGTGGCCTCCACTCTTTCCTTTGGCCCAAGATCCTGGTTTCATGCAGAGGAACACAGGTGGGACTCTTATTCTCCCCACGTGTTCCAAAGACACACATTCCAATCAAATGGTACAAGTGCATCACAGTGGATGTCACATGAACAATCTGGGTCCACTTTTGCAGCTCAACGAACCAGGGCTGCTTTGTGTGTGGGGGACCAGCCTCCACTTTCATGACCAGGGTACTCTTGAGCAAGGGGAAGTGGGAAATATTTAGACAATGAGAAGACAGACAGAACACAGGATAGCCTCGGGAGGGCCTGGGTCAAAACCCACCAGCCCCTTCTGTCTCTACTAAAGGGCTTTTAAAGGAATGCCAAGGGGAGAGCAAAAGACCTCCCCCCAGCACAGCCAAGTGCAGACCCTTCCAGACACCTGGTGACCATGCACATGGTCAAGCCATCCCCTAATGCAGCCCTGCTGGGTAAAGCAAGCTCAGATCTCACTAAGAAACCTCTGTGGACCCCAACATCTGTGTTGTCCTAATTCTTCAAGTTCTCCTGCAGGAAAACACCAGTGCAAGCTACTCATGGTCTCCTCCTCCAAACTTGCATTCTCTCTCCTGAATTAACACCTGGGACCCTGAAACACGAAGGCTTTTCAACACACGGATAAATGTTTCAGTTGGGTGATATTAGGCACTTACTTTATCCAATGAATTTAGTTTCAAAATGTAATCCCAGTGATGTTTAAGGCCCTGACTATAAATACTTTTTAGTTAGAAGTTTCTAAGTGAAATCGCTAACCACCCTTCCCTTACTATGAAGTCTATGAGAGGCTCACAAATACATTGCAGCTGGTTTTCATGCAGGGCAGTAAGGGGACTGTTCTTCCTTTGTGCAGACTAGGATGGGAGAGAGCAGTGTCTTCTCCATCATCTCATTGCTAGCTGATTAAATGATTATGTGCTCAATGATTAAACAGCCCAAACCTAGCAATCCCGAATTATTAGTCCACTTCTAACGGAAGAGTTTCGAAAACATGAAGAGTCAACTAGGTGAGGGGATTTGACCCATTTGGTTTGCTCCTTTCAAACTTTGCTGTATTAAGGCAAACTTTATGCGCTACATAAAAGGACAGTTTATTCACAACAGCTCAGGAGGATATTTTCTGTGTAAACAAAGGAGTCGATACATAAAATGGGGGAGGAAGGAAGAGCCGATAGTTTGGGCTACAGAGACTGATACAGCACAGATGGAAAAGGCCACAGCAATATCAGTGACAATGACAGCTCAAGTTCAGATTCAGATCCAACTGCCAGTGCCAAGCCACCAGCATCTCAGGGGTGGACGCACCACCTGCGGCGTCTCTGTTGTCACCTCCCATGGCTTTCTGTGTCTCTGGGCAGGACGCCTAATCTCCACAAAGGGAACACTAGGTTTTGTGTGCCAGCCAGGTCATTTCCCTTCCACTTCCTGGAAGATCCCTGTACTCTGTTAGGCACACATCCATAGTTTAAAAACTGAGGTTATGAGAACCCATATTTTATAGAAATTCATCTTGAACATTTCTTCCTAGGTGAATGATTCCAGAGTTTTGTTGCTATGCCAGGGGTTGTAGTCTTGTTTGGTTGAAGAAAGTTCAGTGCGATAGCCTGGTGGTTAAGAACACTTACTGCTGTTGCAGAAGACTGGAGTTCATCTCCCAGCACCCACATCAGGGGGTTTACAACTGCCCGTAACTCCAGCTCCAAGGGATCTGATACCCTCTTCTAGCCTGCGGGCACCTGCAAATGTGTGTGTATGTTAACACACACACACACACACACACACACACAGAAATACTTTTTCCAAAAAGAAAGAACATTTAGTGGAATGAGCACACCTTATGGCCTTGCTCAGCACAGCCAGGGACACTCACTTACACAATGCTAGACTGCTCACGCTAATAACATCTCTCTGACATCAAATAAGGAAAACTGGCATGTTGTTTCCTTTTGGAAAGAGGAAGAAACTGGGGAGTGTGGGAAAGGAGTGGCAAGGGGTAGGAAGTGGGTGTGCAAGGAGAAAAGGGGAGAGACACAAAATCGGGGACACCACACTTCAAGGACTTCAGCAGTGTTTGTGATAGCCAAAGGGCCATTCTTTATACCCAGTATAGGAGAACTCAGACATTTCTATGATCAGGATATATTACTCTCTTTCTCCCTCCCCATTTTATGTATCAAATACCTTGCTTCGTGTAGTAAATATTCTTCCGAAATGTTGTGAATAAATTGTTTTTATATAGCATATAAAATTTATCTTAATACCGAAAGTATAAAGGAAGCAAACCAAATGGGCCGACATATTTCTAAGACATTAAGTTTATCTGGTGGAGGCCTGACAGTGAATGTTTGCTCAAGAACACAATTTCAGGACCTCGATCCATCGGGCCTAACAATGAACAGAAACCATACTGGCATGAGCATATGGGGAATGGCAGAGGAAGCAGGTCATTAGTGAACATATCGCCCAGGAATGTTAACATCACTACCAGCAGAACTTTCCAGCCGTGCCTCTCAGTCAACACCGTGGCCACTTTGAAGCACAGATGTCGCCCTAGGCTGCTCTCAGATAAGAGCCTGCCTCTACCCCATCAGTATAATGGTTAGGTTTGTAGACCTAACGTAGCTTAAAGCTTGTAGACCTGCTTAAAGCTTCCGCCGGTCTCTTTTCTAACAGTTAATGCTGTGGCACAGACAGACCTATCAGGACAATATCTGGAACATTCTGGAAAATGAAGCAGCATGTTCTGATCTTTTTCACTCTGCTCCCTCTTGTCTATTTCCAGAGTCCTTGCCACCCTGCCCCAGGTTTCCCCACAGGAAGGCCCTTTCTGCTACATTATTATGTTGATTCTGCCAAGATAATCACCTGATACAATAAGATTGTAAAATTAATAATAATGAGTGGTTCACACCACAAATCCCCTGAAATGAGCCTGAGAGTTATCAGTGTGAAAGCCATTTTCTGTAAAGGGAGTTTGATTGAAAGTGGCTGAAGACAGATCTACCTGTGTGGAAAGACACACACGTGGGCACAAGAGTGGCCTCAAGCTGGGCATTCACAGTGTCAGGCTACATGCTCGGTTCCTGGAGTCTACCACCCTAAGAGCCTATAGGGCACCACTGCTATCCTTATTTTACAGATGATGATATTGAAATCTGGCAACTGATTAGTTTAGCCAGAAGCACAAAATATATTGCTTTCATCCATGAGACAGCTACAGCTAACCACATTTAAGGGAAGATGCTTACAAACCCTCACCACCAACAGACAGACATCTCTCCTTTAAGACACTTTCCGATGATCTTTATAAGATGAACCATACTCATATTCAAAGAGGCAACAGCCATGTTAAGAACTGTGCCTTCATAAGCCAGACATGTGTGATGGTGTGGTACATGTCTGTTTACAGGCTGTAACCCACTCTAGTTAACTCCAGAAAGAAAAACATCACGGGACAAAGTGGTTCAAAAGGAATTTCAGCAGAATGCCATTACTAGAGGGTTCTAATTCACACAAAGCCTGGTTACCCAAAAGGTTATCATTAAGAACACATTCGAATTTCTGCCAAAAAGACCCAATGTGCCAAGATGACTGACTCTGTGACTTCCCCAGCAAAGAGACAGGGTACACCTATATTTGTTGGGAAGCTTATAAGTTCTCTAGGCTGGGCAAGGACTGAAGCCCCCCAGGATGGCAACTCTTTGGGTCTTCCTTTGCAACAACAGCTGCCACAGCTTCCTCTCACCCAATATTAAAAATAGTTTGGCAGGAATGAGGTTTTGTGTGGAACAAGTCAATTGCGAATGAGAATTTTCATCTCTGAACTTTGATATAAGCTAAAACCTCGAGTACTGGATCTGACACGGGCTGGATTTGAGGTAGTCAGTTTTGTGACCAATTCTATTGTTTTAAACCCTCGTAGGATCGATAGCATTTGGTTCTAAGTGTGGGTATATCTGGACTCTTCCCTCAGTAGCCGCAGTCATCAATAAGGTGACAGGAAGTGAGAAGCAGTGTGTGCTTGTCAGAAAGAGCATTTCCACAAATGAGGGAGGGCACCATAAATACAGAAAAAATAAATAAATAAATAAATAAATAAATAAATAAATAAATAGCCCCTTTAGTGGGCAGGAGAGTCACAGTCCTGGAGTCTACCACAGGACTGATTCAGTCTTCTCCAGAACTAAAGTACAGCTGTGTTATCTGTTATCTGCGTTAATCTCACGCACACTGTTTTGAATCCAAATTGTCCTTCAGCAGTACATTTCAACTTTGGTAACTAATGTTTAGTTCACCGTGGGATATAGTATGTGAGCTTCTGGACCTTCCTTTTTAGTTACATATGAACTGGTCATTAGAGTAGTGTCTGAGAAAATGACATCAAACCCATGTGCTGCAGGAGCCTTCAACTACAGCCTCCTGGTCATGGCTCTTCAGAAGTGAGGCAGACAGGTGTTAATACTAACCATTAACAGTTATCATAACTATCGCTGGCACTTAGGATTCTAGCATGTAACTAAAATTAATTTATAGTTACACAATCACAACCAGAATGCTAAGTCCAGTACCATTTCATGGTTAAAAAAGACTAAGTTCATGGTTGCTTTGATTCTTCTTACAGAAGCAGCAGTTACTATGTTTTCCATATCCTAATGTTATTTAAGAACTCCTCTTTGGGGCTGGAGAAATGGCTTAGAGGGTTAAGAGCACTGACTGCTCTTCCAGAGGTCCTGAGTTCAATTCCCAGCAACCACATGGTGGCTCACAACCATCTGTAATGAGATCTGGTGCCCTCTTCTGGTCATACATGCTGTATATATAATAAATAAATAAATCTTTAAAAAAAAAAAAAAAAAGAACTCCTCTTTGAAATGTCTCGATTCTCTGCAGAGGTCCTAGTTACAAGTTCTGTCTCCACTGCTTGATGAATGCGGTGTGAGTGACGGTGTGGCACTAACTTCTTAAGAAGGGTATTAGCCTTTTAATAAAAAGGGAGGGAGGTGCAGAGAGAGGAATGGGGAGAACATGGCTGGGGGATTAGAGGCACAACCTAAATCCACCTGGTTCTCAACAGAAAATTATACTTTGACTTTTATTTAGTGTGGAATCAACCCTTCTTATAATGTCAACTAAAAACAAGCCTGGCCTTTAGTTATCTTCCCTCATTTACGTTCACACATACCTACATCCCACTGCACATGTACATGTTGGTAGGATGTTATTTAGAGGTATTAACACAAGTTCCTGCCTTTTCCTTTACATGACACTTCTCTTTTCTCGATCTAAAGCAGTCACTGTCCTGAGCTTAGGATTCCTATGGCTGAGACAGAAAGAGAAGGAAATAGGTCTGCTTAACTTTTAGGTTTCAGAGAAACTGTGGAAATTCGCAAAGACACAATGTTCTCAAGAGAGAAATCTCTGCGAATATCCATTCGCCAGTGAAGGGGAGGGAGGCACACATCAAGGTTTCCTGCTCCAGTATGGCTGCCGCCAGGATGGAGGCTGTGGGGGAGGGGAGAGGAGGGTAGACAAAGAGTATAGCCAAAGGGACCTCCCGACCCTTGGCATCAAAGACCTGTGTGGTGCAAGGCGCAGACTTCAGCTCTATACAGGCACCCATGGTAAGAACCCTGAGCCGGTATGAACCTGCCTTGGCTGAATGAAAAGCCAGTTCAGAGAGCCCAGAGTAAAGCCTGAGAACACTGCACTCCCCTGAGGAGGAATGGACACTCAAAACCTTCACAGCTCCAAGGAGTCCCTTCAACTACAGATCATGGGGACCCTGGCTCATCCTAGCAGATACCAGGCCAGCAACAATATAGTGACACTGAGGTCCCCCCTGGGAAAGGGGGCAACAAATATAAACTCAGTGTGGCGTTTACATAAAATGATCTGAAAAATACCAGATGAAAGTGAACTGAACATTTTCGAATCTAATATGGGGATGGAAAAGCTAAGTTGTGCTCAGGTCTGGAGAGAGAAATCAACTTAAACCTCTACACGTTTATTCTGTAACTCTGAAATGTGCCCTGGCCTGGAAATCATGAAATTAATCCTTAAAAAGTTGTGGTAAGTACAGTTGGCCAAACAAATGCTGACTTCCCCGGCCACTGGGTTCCTTGGCACAGAGCCACCACTTAAGACTTTCAGCTGAAAGGCAAAAGGGTGTCCAGAGCCGAGTGTTCTGAAACATGCCACTGGCAGGTTCTAAAGTTACATAATTATTTCAGATGACCCTTTCCGTCCAAACGAAGCATAGACACCTATGTCTCCATTTAAATGAACAAGATAAAGATTGTGTAATTATGTGTACTCAAGATAAATACCTATAATCAGACTTAGGACAATTATATGGAGTAATTATTAACCATCTGCTTGTTTTAGGATCAGTGATTACAGAAGTGATACTAAAGCTTTGTCTTGAGACACAGGAACGCCACCATCACACTGACTTGCTCAAATTCTGAGTTTGATTCCATCTGCCTATTTGGATACAACCTATACACATTTCTCGTGGAGGAAAAAAAAAGTAGCCCATTACGTCTCTTCTTTCTCATTCTTGTATTTCTTGTATACGGTATTAAGGGATTCCCCCTGTGTGTGTTGACACGTACTAACTAGATATTTTTATGATCCTTGTCCCTGCGGTGCCCACTTAGAACAAAGCACAGCCGTGGTGCTAGAACAATAAAAACGAACGAGATATAGACAGCCCTCACCACCATGGTGCCCACGGCCTATTATCAACATCAAGCCAGACACTTGGAGCCAGGTGTGGAACACCAGGGCACTGCTGGGACAGCCTGGGTGTGCGGTTGGTGTTACGTCAGGGATGAGGACTTGGCTCAGTCTGAGGGGAGGTGATGGGCAGGAGGAGAATTACAGGAGGCATCAGTGAGGAAGTGAGACCTGACTTTCTCTCGAAAATGCAATAGCGTCAGGAATTTACTCAGTTAATGTGACTCTTGGCTCAACGAATGAGGAAGAGAAAGCATCTGTTATAGTGGTATTCTATTTGTACTGAAACGTGATTTTGTTTGTATGTTAATAAATAAAGTTGCCTAGGGGTCAGAGCTATTAGCAAGCCATAGCGAAAGCCAGGGCGGTGGTGGTCCACGCCTTTAATCCCAGCACTTGGTAAGTAGAACTAGGTAGATCTCTGTGTGTTCAAGGATACAGCCAACATTGGAGACACACGCCCTTAATCTCAATACCAACTATAGAAGACTTGGACAGTGACAGACGACAGTGACGAGGCAGTCACGTAGTTGGGTTTACAACCAATGAGAAGGCAGAACAGAACTCCTATTTAAAGACAAACACACAGGGGGTAGTTCCCTTTCGGAGAAATCTCTTGGTGGGAGAAGCTAGCTGGCAGAAAAGCGGGTAAGATTCTTAGCTCTGACCTCTTTGGGCTTTCATCCTTACATTGGCTTTGTGTTTATTATTTAATAAGGCGGTTGGTTACATCTACATTTGGCGCCCAACGTGACAAGAATCCATAAGAAACCGCTTGACTTGCGGCGGGTCGCGGCGGGTCCGGTTTCCCGCCTGGGCAGCTGGCTCCCTAGGCCTGGCCGGCCGGCTCCCAGGTTCAGCCGGACTGACCGTAGCCCCAAGCAGTTAACTTAAAGCCGGTGCTACAAACAACTCAGGTCTGCCCTGTAAATTCAACGCACGTGGTCGGAGTTTAAGGCAGTTTAGCCAAGGCTTGACTCCGCTCAAGCCGCAACACGTGGCTGGAT
>CABHPH010142264.1:0-67143 GCA_902168325.1 Peromyscus nudipes | reverse complement strand
CCCCCCCCCATTCCCATCTCCACTAGGGCAAGGACTCCCCTGGGGATTCAGCTCAGCCTGGTAGATTCAGTCCAGGCAGGTCCAGTCCCCTCCTCCCAGGCTGAACCAAGTGTCCCTGCATAGGCCCCAGGTTCCAAACAGCCAGCTCATACACTAAGGACAGGTCCCAGTCCCACTGCCTGAGTGCCTCCCAAACAGTTCAAGCTAACCAACTGTCTAACTTATCCAGAGGGCCTGATCCAGTTGGGGACTCCTCAGCTATTGGTTCATAGTTCATGTGTTTCCACTAGTTTGGCTATTCGTTCCTATGCTTTTTCCAATCTTGGTCTCAACAATTCTCCCTCATACAATCCCTCCTGTTTCTCGTCGATTGGACCCATGGAGCTCCACATGGTGCCTGGCCTTGGATCTCTGCATCCATTTCCATCAGTCACAGTTAGGTTGTTTGGCCATCCTATCACCCTAGTAGAAGTCAATGATTTAGGAAAGCTGGTGTATCAGGGGGACTGCCCTCCAATCAAGATGGACAGTGATGACCCATTCATAAGTCTTCAGCCAGCTAAAATGATGCATAGCAATAACCCTGGCTTAGGGCCTGAATCTGTGAAATACTATGGTCTCTGGCCCTGTATTTTGGATGGTGGAACCTGCAGCCTTGTCTATACAAAGGAACTCTGATATTGAAAATGAAGAGACCTGCTGGGCGTTGGTGGAGCATGCCTTTAATGGCAGCACTTGGGAGGCAAAGGCAGGCAGATCTCTGTGAGTTCGAGGTCAGCCTAGGCTACAGAGTGAGTTCCAGGAAAGGCGCAAAGCTACACAGAGAAACCCTGTCTCAAAAGACCAAAAATAAAATAAAATAAAATAAAAATAAAAATAAAAATGGAGAAACTTTTAGGACCATATCACTGTCTCATAGAAATCAGCATTTGTGAGGTTGGTAGTAAGAACACTCTAGTTCAAACCTGGTTCTACCACATGGCGTGTCACCAAAACAAGAAGATTTTCAGTTTTTGATTGGTTAGCAGGAGGATCAGAGCCTCTGTCAGGGGAAAAGAATGATTAATTAGCAAGAATTGGGGTCTCTCCAGGGCTAGGATTAAATGGATACTCTGGAAGCAGTCAACAACTTCTAGTCCAGGGCCTCAAAGTCTCTATGAAAGGAATATGAGACTCTATATTTTGGACTTTAGGATGACACATTGTCTCTGTCTGTACCACTCAGCTCTGCATGCTGTATAGCATGGCTGTATAAGCTGAGGGGTGTGCTTTCATCAACCTTTACTGGGGCTCACATCTCTGATGGCTGACCTGTCTTCAGGAAATACATTTGGGAAATGCATGATTTGCCCCACATCACATGGCACATGGGCCCCTCCTCTTCCACCCACATATCCCAACTTAAGATTTTTGGAACAATTTGTACATTCTGCCACTGTAGGCTTCAATGATTCAATGTTCCTTACTGGAACAATCTGAAAATTGTGTGGAGTAGAAAACTAATCTTCTCAAGAAAGCTCAACTGTAGCTCTCTGAATGTGGTGACCACCTCACATGACTGTCCTTAATGAAAAAGGCTTCCTGGCTGGACTCAGATAACTGCTTTCTTGGCTCTCAAAGATGGCTCTTGAATACAGAGTAGGGGAAGTGATTGTAGTGGGAAGCGATGTTTGGGGGAGGACAAATTCTCTGCCTGAGGCATGCACTTTGAATGTAGCCAAACAATCCATGGATTCATTTGGCAGACTTTCACAGAGAGTGTCACAGTCAGAGTTAATGAAGTGAGGCAGTAAGGGTAGAAATGGAAAAACAAAGATTGTAGAGGTTAAAAAAAAGTGCTTGTGCACATATATAAGCACGGGAGAACCCAAGAGAGTTAAACTCACTCCAAAGCATACTTCAAAGGAAAGACACGTTTAACTTGTCATTCCTGGAATGTTGAAATGGGTGTAGTTTACGACCTGATGATCCTTTGCTCTCTGTTGAGTCAGGCTCTGCCTGTGTCTTCAAGAACTTGTTTCACAGACCCTTTCCCCATCAATCTCGAACATTGCTTCTATGCCATAAAACTGATCCTTGTGGGAGATGTCGTTTTTACTTTACAACAGCCTAAGTGACTTCTGTGTCATCTTAGAGCCAGGCATGATGTTTATCTCATTCATTTCCCTAGACCCTTATCTGGAGCCGTGTTTCTAATTCAACAGAAACCTTACAGTCAAAGCAATATGTACTTAGTAAATCGCTTCAATGTACACATGTTGTGCTCATGAGGCTAAGTTAATTTTCATCTGAAAACTTGTTTTCCAAAACTGTGCTATGTTAAAATATGGAAAAATATAAAAGCTGTTTTGACTCTAGAATTCCCAGCCCAGCATCAGTTACTAAATCCAACTGAGTTTCAATCTTACCTCATCCTGATTATTTTCCCTGCCTGATGTAATTCCTGCAGGGACACTTCCACAGCTGGTGCCTAACATGGGGCACATGACACACTGCCCCCTCCCAGAGAGGTAAGAAAATTTTTCTTTAAATAGAAATTAGAGGTTTAAGAAACTCAATCTTCTCACTCAAAGGATTGCGACCATAAGTCAGAATGGAAATCAACATGTGTTCTTCTCAGTCTTTTGAGACAAAACATTTAATATAATTATGGGATATTTGTTAAGATCCAAAAGAACACAATATTCAGAGCAATGGCTCTGCAACTTTATATGCATAGGAACTGACATAAACAGAGCCTATTAGAGGGAAGATAAAATGTCTGGTAATTATTTTACAAGCTGGAGTACAGTAATATATTGCTTAGACAACCCTGGGGTGGGAGGAGAGCTGAGAAAGAGAAAATGTTTCCCCACACACCTTGGTAGGTCTTGGCAGGGTGGGCCAAACACGATTCCTGTCATTCAGGTTTCCCAGTAGTCACAGAGTCACATCTAGGCTCTTGATCTCTCCAGGTATCTGGCTGGAACTCAAAGTACTCCAGTCCATGGCATTTTGTTTTCTGCCTCCAGCATCTGGTGGAGCAGAGCAAGTTCCAAGGGATGAGGGGCCAGGCTCCAGTGCCACAGCATGAGTGAGACTGACTGTCTCAGAGCTTCAAGTTTTAATTTGTTTGTTTGACTTTTGTTTAAATGTTTCCCCTCATAGATTACTCAATATCAAAGGTCTCTTCATGAGAAATTGGTTTGTTTATTTTTCCCCAATAGTGGAAATGATTCAATATCAATGGTTGGTTCATAGGAGAAAAAAAATTAACCCAACTTCTAGTACAGAAACAATTGCAACCAGGGGAAAAAAAGCACTAATCCAATGCAGCATAAGTTTCCAGAGGTATTAGTCATTCGTTATATAGAGGATGTTTGCTTCTCCTGCTCATCTAATCAATACTTAAATGAATGGTTAACTTTCATGATAAGAGGAAAAAATAAATTTGGGGGCTTATCATTGGGTATGTTTTCATCTGTTTATCATGCCTAGAATTTGGTTTTTCTACCTATGTTGTTTTTTGAAATTGAAGCTAAATTCTGCATATATATGTACACACACACACACACACACACACACACACACATATATATATATATTGAGGTATTAATTTACTAAATACTATTGCTGCTAAAACAGTATCTCATAGAAATAATGTTTACTAGTAATGAGTCTAAAGAAATTACAGATCTAAATGAAATGCAATACAATAATTTCTTCTACAATGGTAATAATTGGCAGTTTACATTAGCATGTTATTCAGAGATCTATAAATAATCACTATCCAAAATATTTTAAGGTCTTTTTTAAAGATACCCCATAGGTATTCCATAAAGTACATCTTAAAATTCTATAAAAATTGTTTCTCTTGCTTTTATAGATGGCTCTTCAAAATGACAAGGAGTATATATTCTATAGAAAAATTCCACATGCCCCACAAAAAAGATTGTATCCCAGATAGTACAGCTCAATAGTCTGAACTTGCTATAATCAATCAGTTTTAATTAGATATTTCTCAACTGTTAAATACTTTAAGTAACCTCATGTACAAATTAATGCAGGAAAGAGGGTTATCTCTGTTTTTTATATAAACTTTTAATCTCAGGATTAGTAAATTCATTTGGTATGGGTTAAAAAGCTGTAAAATCTATAACAAAAATTTAGCTCAAACTTATAACAAAAGGCTGATAGTTAAATCTATACATAGATAAATTAAATTTACTAAATCATACTATATATATGATTGACCACTTCTTTTAAAATTATGTTTGCTATATTATAGTATATAAAATAGTTGATATTTAGATAATAGCCTCATGGCTTGCCTCAATCTTGGCTGATGGCACATCAGGATAAAAAAGACTATGTGCCCAACAGTCATCTTTTAACTTTTGCCATGACTTATAGAGAATTCATAGTTAAATAGTCAAGCATTTTAGGAGCCTCAATATCCCACTATAAATACCACTTTTTCATATTTTCTAATAATGCATTAGGGTGAACTAAGTGCTTCAAGTATGTACATGTTTTTTTCTGAATTCAATTCTTATAGATAAACTCCGAACCTTAAAATTCATTATGTTTACAAGATCATTTTTTGAACTGGTTCTCTACAGTTTTCCATTCTGTCCAACAAATATTTGTTTTCATAGAAAACATATCCCAAATATAGTGCTACTCTATGCATTTTTATTAGTTATATATAAAGGACAAATAACTGGATATTTTAAACCAGTTGAAGCTAATACAATTGGTGGGCCTTAAGCTAGAACATGAAACCCATCTTACAGCCTGAGTGCAAGAGAGTCCAGTGAAGCATTGCTTATAAGATGCAAATGTGAAGCAGCTATTTCCCAAAAACATAGTTGAGTATGTTACTCATAGTAGATGAAACTAGATTTGGCACACCCCTAAATTCAATTACAACCTCTTTTCTTGTTATTATCAATTTTTATTTTACCCATATTTCATATTGTAGAGTAATATAAGAGGAAGTCGGAGAAAGAATGATTACTGCCACATAAAGAAACCTTAGTATACAAAATAGACTAATTCCAGTATGACTAGTTTTTCTGAATCATTTTATACATTTCATTATTGTAGCATTTCTTTTTTAAGGCAATGTACAAAGATGGTAAAAGAAAGTAAGAAAGAAGAGAAAACAGAAGTTTCATACTGTACATTGGTACTAGGAATTGGGAATGATGATGTGTCACAAACATTGAACTACTATTCTCCTTTCTCCACATGTCATAAAAGGCATTAATTTTTATCACTATGGTTGTTCATTTGTGCATTGTTTAAATTACATATTGATAATAAATGCATGAAAAGTTAGGCCCCATAGGTACATGGAACTTATCAGCTATTCTGTGTTTGCTATTATACCATATTTTTACACAGAAAAATTATATATAACAATATCCAAAAATTAATATTTATGAGTTTGTGTAATATGAACAAAAATTTTCTTCTCCCATTCCACAAAAGTAACAAGACCTAGGGACTTGATGTATATTTTTATCTACTTTCAATTCTCTGGGGAAGATTGAGAAATGGACTATCTATGGATATGAATATAAATTAATAGGAATTAGTTAAATACTATGACCACAGTGGTACTAGTGAATTATCTCCTAAGGTGTAGAGCCAGTGTAGCTACAGGTTCTTGGTCCAAAAACAGTACCATGAGCCGGGCGTTGGTGGCGCACGCCTTTAATCCCAGCACTCAGGAGGCAGAGCCAGGTGGATCTCTGTGAGTTCGAGGCCAGCCTGGACTACCAAGTGAGTTCCAGGAAAAGCGCAAAGCTACACAGAGAAACCCTGTCTCGAAAAACCAAAAAAAAAAAAAAAAAACAGTACCATGTATGAGGTTCATATTGTAGAATGGGCTTTAAATCCTATTGGAAAACTGTTGTTTACTCCCATTATATTCATGTCATTATTTTATCAATTGGCATTTTTTTACATGTCTGTCACCATAATCACTGGGATTCAAAGATTGGTAGGATTTGTGATTTCTTTTCCTCCTCTGGTGTCATGCATGAAACCTGCCAGCACTTTGAAAGCTATGCAGTGGGATCAAGCATACAGGTCAATACTATATTGATTCCTTACTGTTCTATGATTTAAGTGTCTGGTGTCTTGCATAACAGGGTCTTACTTTCAAATTCTAGAGAGTAACCTACAATGTTAACAATAACCTGTCATGAGTGGGACATCACTGAAAACAACTCCAAAGAGGTCACACATTTCTGGCATTGAACTTTGTTTCGTTAGTCTATAGTGTCCAGGAGAGGAATTGTTGCTCTGTTATCTGTTGACACTATTTAATTTTTTTTATTTTTTATATGTTTACATTTTTATAGTAGTAGGGTTCCATATGTCTTACTCAAAATGACTCACTGTTATTTATCCTTCAGCATATGCCCTCCTTTGCCTGGCTCTTCCATTCCCCTCAACATTTAACCCACAATAGAACATGATTTTTCCCTTGGTCCTTTATACCATTACATACTAAATTCATTGCTCCCTTTAAATACACTCCCATACTCCCTTACTAGTTGGCTGATCTATATAGTTATCCCAAGTAGAACACACACATCTGAAAACCAGTTGTCAGTTTTACCTCTGAATCATTTTCTTGTGTCACATGGTGTTTCAAAAACTTTGAGCCTTGAAGATCCTCTGGGGTCCAGACAAACCTAGAAAATGCATTGTTATTTCCTCACCCTTCAATGTAACTAAGATTGCAATCTTGCATTATCAGTTGCCACTGAGAATTTAGCTTTTAAAATTGTATGCAATCATCATGGATAAGGGAATAGTGGGATTTTAAGAAATTGTGAAGGTAGGGAATAACAGATGTCATAAAGCTCCTTCTGATTTTTGGCACATGTAAACCAAAGATAAGAGAATTGGACTAGTATGTGTAATGTTCTCAGTTAAATCCCTGGAAACAGGAACTAAAAACTAAAATCTCCTGAAAATATTAGGGATAGCCTAATACCATTCTATCTGTTTCACACACACTCATATGCAAACATTTACAGTGTATTGGTTATCTTGGAATGCACAGGCTATTTTTCCCTTAAAATAGTAATAAATTAATTCTTAATAAAGACTACCCAATGCTTCACAATCCATGCAGTTACTACTCAGCAACATACAAAATCTGGTATCTGCATCCAAATCTAAAATTTAAAACCTACATGTGTATGGAAATATAGTTCCGTAACAGAGCAGCTCCTTAGTGTGAGTGAAGCCATGAGTCTATCTGTAACAGGAGAGAGGGAGCCATGTTTCTTTTTCCATCTAAGCCACAATTTGTTTCCTATATTGTTATGTAGAGTCTACAACTGTTAGAGGAGTAAATCACGTATAAGTATTTATTAAGGAATGAGGTACGTGCTACCTTTGTTGTATTTGTTAAGGAAATATAAGGTCTTAAATTTATATTAAAGTGGAAGCAAACTTCATTGGAAATTGTATTTTATGTATAGTAATTTTCAACCATTGGTAACTTAATTGCTCATGAATAAAGTATATATCATAACAGTATGTTGCTTTGCAAAATCACAGAGAGAGAGAGAGAGAGAGAGAGAGAGAGAGAGAGAGAGAGAGAGAGAGAAAAGAAAGACACACACAGAGACTTTGGTCCCTGTGGCTTTCATCATCTTTCTTCTTCAGCCTCGTACTGTCCACTGCGCAGGACTGTGATGTTCTTTATGGCGATATGCTCCTTTGTTAGACTATTCTGAGGCGTGGATTGAGAAACACAGAATTCGCGAAAGATGCTTCCTAGTCAGCACCGATTGTTGAAAACCCACATTAAAGCTGGCTTTTTACTTTACTTTTCAGTACCCTCCAAATATACTAAAGGCTTATTGCGGTCCGCCAACGTCTCGGAAACAACCGCTACAGGAAGTGCGTCACAATCCGGTGCAGTGGATGGGAACAGGCTGCGGATAAAAGATGAAACCATAAGAACCAAATTTTCTCTTTACTGGCGATTTCCCCTCTAGCAATAAATACGGTCGTACTTCCGGGTTGCCGCCAAATAACCTTGGGCTTGGAATTTCGTTGTTTAAATTAAAAGTTTCTCGATATTTCTCTATATTTCCGATTCCCCTTCCCTCATTTTCTGAGGAGCAAACACAGTCGCACTCCAGGTTGCAGGAGAGTGCCTTGAGCGCGGGATTTCATTTTCTAAATGAACGTTTCTCTTTATTAGCGATTTCCCCCGAGCAGGAAACACAGTCCACTTCCAGGTTGCAGGACAGTACCGTTGGGCACGGAATTTTAAGTTTCTCTATATTTGCGATTTTTCCCCAGCAACAAACACAGACGCACTTCCAGGTCGCAACAGAGTGGCACAGAGCACATTTCTTCTTCCGTTTTCAGTTTGAGAATTTCATTGTTTAAGTTCTAAATCATTTCAATCATGAATTTGCGATCATACAGATTTTACAAGACACGGGTGTAAGGGTTTGGTCTTTAATTATGTCATCAACCTTTGCCGGTGTCCCAGCCTAAAAAGCTGGTGGGCGCTCTGTTCTCTCTCTTTCTCTCCTCTCCTTCCCTCCCTTCGGGCTCTCTCTCTCTCCCTCCCCCCCTCTGTCTCTCTGTTTCTCTGTTTCTCTCTCTCCTTCTCTCTCTGTCTCTTTCTCTCTCTACCTCTCCCCCCCAATAATAATAATAATAATAATAATAATAATAATAATAATAATAATAATAATAATCAGCACGCTCCTCCACCGGCATGGCAGCCACGGGCAGCGACCAGCCAAGGGGGGGAAGCGCTGTAGCATAACCAACATTAAAAAATACTAACAACGGGTTTTTCTGTTGAGCTTTTTTTCTGTAGACGTACCTTTTTAAATGAGTCCTAGAGAGTTTTGCTTTTTAACTCCAGCGCTATTCTATGGGGGAGGGGATGGCGGGGAGAGTCATCTCATGAATCAGTCCACCTTTTATTTTGAAAATGAAATTTTTTCATTGAATTTTCAGAAAGATTGAGGTTTAAAAAATACTTTAGATTTTAATTCTTAAATACAATGTGGACGTCTAGCACACATTATGCTTTTTTTTTTCTTTTACTTTTTTTTTTTTTTTTTTGGTTTTTTTGAGACAGGGTTCCTCTGTGTAGCTTTTCGCCTTTCCTGGAACTTGCTTTGGAGACCAGGCTGGCCTCGAACTCACAGAGATCCGCCTGCCTCTTCCTCCCTAGTGCTGGGATTAAAGGCGTGAGCCACCACCATCCAGCCACATTATGCTTTTAACTCTACCATTATTTTTTATCTACCAATATATTTCAAAAAGGGAAAATCAGAGATAAAGTTTTATAGGGGATATTTGTTGCAGTGCCACATAATTCACTGTCACGTATCATGGCACATGATACATCTTAAATAATATGCCACCAAAACAATGTGTGTGTGTACTCATTTATTTTATGCTGAGTGTGTGTGCATGTGTGTGTTGTGTGTGTGTGTGTGTGTGTGTGTGTTTCAATTTTTCAGTACTCTTGTAAAAGGTGGAAATAAAGCTTACCATTATGATAAGAACTTCATACATAGTTTCTTGTTAAGGAGATGGTGGTTACATCAGAGTAAAACATATGTTCTTAGAAATTTTTAGCCAAGGAACGTTGGATCACTGAATGCAAAATTATTAAACACCGAGGGAGACTCTGGCTCAAGAAGGGCAGAGTGATAAGACATCATAGAGAAGACAGAAAGGGATGAGAAAGATACTCTGATGTACAGGGTAGTAGATTTTTCCCTCACTTAAAAGTGGTTCTTGTTAAAATAAAATTTTATATGGGAGAGTACAGATATCCTGAAAATGGTTCTAAATCCTAAATGAAACTTGATTAAGGAAAGACAGAATGTTAATTTTAACATTTTTTCCTTTTGTTGAAAATAGATACTTTTCTCATACCATATATTTTGACTACAGATTCCCCTCCCTGTACTCCCATTTTCTTGCCATCCCTCCTCCACTACAGATCCCCTCCCTGCCTGTCTCTCATCAGAAAGGAACAGGCTTCTAAGAGATAGCAATCAAACATGTTGAATGAATTTGTTATATTTCTCAGATTCTCAACCTCTCCATAGCAAAATGGAACTTAGATATCAAAATTTCTTCAGCAACCTCTTTCATTGTAATTTCTGAAACAGAAGTTCTGGGGATGAGAAGGTTTCCTGCCTAGGTTAAATTAATGGTCAGACTTAAGAGTCAGGAATTCAGGAGCCAGGGAAAAGAGCAATGTCCAAGTCCTTATAACTTGGGCTGACAGCTAAGTCACTCTATTTATATTCCATAATTTATCTTCATGTTTTCTATAAATTATAACATGTTTATACACAAGATTTAGAATTTCTCACCATCTCTCTGAAATATTTCAGTAAATTGATTTTGACATATCTGTTGTTTTTTCTTCATGCCATTAAGAATTTGTACCTACAGCCCAGACTTTTATGACCTGGTTCAGATAATATGTTTCCATAGTTTTATGTCACTGTCACCAGATGATGAAAATATTTCCATCATCTAAGTAGACATATTACATATGTCTGTCCTCTTGTATTCTTCCCTCCACATTTGGAGACCACTTTTCAGTCTCCAACATCCACTGCCTGTGAGAGAGGCATACAAACCTTTCATTCTGCATAGAAACAGTTCCCACTGAGCGTGAGTGTTAATATTAGAGATTCAGGTCAGTCTTTTAAAAAAAAATGTCTTTTGACATGAATAATGGCTCAGCAATTGACAACATTGGCTGTTTGTCCACAGGATCTGGGTTCAAATCTCAGCACCCACATGTCAGTTTACAACCATTTTTTTCTCTAGTCCCAGGGAATTGGAGGTACTCTTCTAGCCTCCTCAGACACTGCATATATGTGCTACAAAGACTCCTGGCAAATGCTAATACACAAACACATAAATGAAAATAAATGAAATCTAAAAAAAATCTTTCATTGCAATTGGCCTGTTACTAAGGGAAATTGAGTCTATGTGGAAAAATGTTTGACAACATAATTGAGTATGATTTTAGAATTTATTGTTATTCCATATATTCTGATATTGTGTAAAGTCACAAATTTGTCTATCCTGTTTGTAGCATATTATGTTTAAGACACAAAAGAATATACATACATACATATGTTTGTACATACATTCATATATATCTCCTTGCTATATTACTTTCTCCATTTTTGGCTGAGAAAATTAATCCTGTTTTGTCACTGGAAGTAACAATGACCTTCCCTAAAGATGATGCTAAGTAATTCAGTGTTGGTGGTCCTAAGGATATTCCTTGACCAACCATCTTTGTTTCTAGACAACTAAAAAGACTCAATTTGCTGTAAGCTTATATACATGAAGAAGACACGTTTGAATCATGGGTTGTATTATGTTTTATTTTGCTTTTTAAGATAGGTTTCTCTGTGTAGCCCTGGCTGCCCTAGAACTCTCTTTGTGGACCAGGTTGGCCTGGAAGTCAGAGATCTGCCTGCCCTGCCTCCCTAGTCCTGACATTAAAGGCATGCACCACCACCTGACTGCATTGTATTATTCTCTTAATGGAGTTCTGGAGTTCTCTAATTCATGTAGGAAAATGTTAGTGGAAGAGGTATAAAGCTGAATTTTAGGGAATAAAATGGTAGCAGAAATGATATTAAACTAGACCACAATGAATTGATGTATATAGGTTTAATTAAAGATGATTTTGAACCAGTTAATTGCACATTCTATAAAATGTTATTTTTTATAACATTCTATAAAAAGGAGCTAAATGATTATTTTATTGGTTGACTAATGAATGTGTCAAAAGATGGCTTATTGGGAATAAGATAGAGAAGTTCATGTTTTGTGACTGTAACTTCCAGTTTCTTGATTGTAAATAATTGTTGCTATTGTCATTGTTACCAGAGTAGCTTTCAGGATCACTGTAATTATCTTTCCTTATATGCAAAATCACTTGTGATTGTTTGAATATAAATGACCCCCATAGGCCCTTAGGGAGTGGCACTGGAAAGAGGTGGTTTTTGTTGTTGTTGTTGTTGTTGGAGGAGGAACTACATCACTGGTTGGGGGCAGTGGACTTTGAGTTCTTAGAAGCTGTGAAGATGAATCCAGGATTGTCTTGGAGATCTCAAGATGTTGGAGATGCCACAGCCATAGGATACTTGCCAAGATAAGCTGTTAACAAGCAGAGGAACTCCTAAAGATAAACAAGTTGTTGCAGTCAACAAAACTGAATGGAGTTGGAGATCTGAGGAACATTTTGCCATCAGACATAGAGATGCAGAGTTTGGATATTGACTAAATGTTTATCAGTCTTTAATTGGTCCAGTACTTCCTCTCTATGCTCCCTTTCTTCCCTTTTAGAATTGTGACGTATTTCCTGTGCCATTGTATATTGGAAATTTGTGATGTGTTTTTCCATTTTAATTTTACAAAGGACTACAAGTAAGAGATGGCATGAGTCTCAGAAGGGACTTTGAACTTCAGACCCTTAAACAGTGCTGATACTGTGATAGACTATGGGAGCTTTTGAAGCTGGACTAAATGTGTTTTGCATTATGATATGACTATAAGCTTATAGGGGCCAGAGAGTAGAATGTGATGATTTGAATGAAAATGGCCCCCATAGGTTCATAATGAGAGGCACTATTAGAGGATATGGCCTTCTTTGAGTAAGTGTGGCTTGTTGCAGGAAGTGCATAACTAGGGGTTGGGATTGGAAGTCTCAGAAGTTCAAGCCAGGCTAGTGGCTTCCAGTCACTTCATGCTGCCTGCACATCTAGATGTAGAACTCTCACTTACTTGTCTAGCACAATGTCTGCCTGCATGCCACCACGATTTCCTCCATGACAATAATGGACTAAACCTCTGAAGTATAAGCCAGCCCCAATTAAATGGTTTCCTTTATAAGAATTACCATGGTCATGGTGTCTCTTCACAGAAATAGAAACCCTAATTAAGACACCATGTTTTATGAATGTATTAGAGGAAATTTCAATCCTTTGTAGTTCTGAGATTGGCTAATCTGTAGGTGCTTCTTGTTTATCTCCTCTCTTTAGGTATTTTAGTAAAGTATTCTGCAATGTTATTACAGAGGATCCAAACTGATGTTTTTAACACTATGAAAAATATGCACTATGTGCTGGACAAACATTTGTGAGGTGGCTTCAGGTGAGTGTTGTGGGGGGGAAAGAAATGAGATTCCTGTTCCTTTATGTTGCTATAGACTAGATCATAGAAGTTTCCACAGCCACTGGGATATGCAAAGTTCCCAGTGAAAATTAGGTGAGCCTCCCAAATTGTGGAAAAGAAAGACTTCCCAGAAAAAAATTCTCTTTTCTTCCCAACTTGCTGAAATCTTTCTAAAGAGAGGCAATAACTTTCCTCTTGCATCCCTTGTTTGCAATTACTCTTCAGTTCTTTTCGTTACATGGCTCTTCTGGCGGTCTTCATTCTTGACACCTCCATGTTTCTTATTTTTGGGACATGTGAAGAATCATAGTATATTCTTGAATTATTCCTTTAATCAGGATGAAATTAATTTCTTCTTCTTTTCTCATTAGTTTATGTTTGACATCTGTTTTTTCAAATAGTTGAACAGAGAGAACTGCTTGATTCATTGGTCCATTTTCTTGAAATATCTTTTGCATTCAATCAATTTAAGGCAGTGTCTGTCTTTTGTAGTTAAATTCATTTATTCTACTCAAAATAATGATATCTAACTCTGGATGCATCCACTACTCTCCATTTTTTAAATTGGGAAATTAAACCCCCAATTTTCATATTGTGCATGTTGGATCCTATCATTTTCTTAACCTTGAAGTGTTTAGGTATTTTACCATTCCCCTTCTGTAAAAAAAATATTTGTTCATTTTAAGTGTAAACATAAATGCATACATTCCCCAGCATGTGTTTGCAGCTCAGAGATCAATTGCAGTGGAGATAGTTCTGTCCTTCTTTGTCTTTAAGAAAGGATTTCTCTTATTGCTTTTGCCACAGCTTTGTGTAATGAGCTTCTAGATGATTTTTCTCTTGTTGCTGTCTTATATTTATCTCATATTTAGTATTTGAAGTCAATTATATTTTTACTGTGATATCTGAGTAAAATCTGTGTGTGAACATTTACTTCTACAAACTATTGCTTTGGATGAGAAAAACATTTTATAATCCATTTTTTGCCAATGATGCAAAATCAACTGACCAGGTATTAAAATATTTATTTCAGAAAAAAATTATATTACACTGATTTTTATCAGTCTTCATACAAGTACCACAACCTTCTGAATCTATTATTTTCAATGCATTCTGAAGTACAGTTACTAAAGTTTGTTTTGAAATGTCTAGAGTTCACATTTCCACAAAATTTTCTGTTAGTTAATTATCCCTAACACTAATGACAAAATAGCAATATGGATTTCCTTGAGATATGTAACAACAAAAAACTTTGTTCAGTGACTACATCTATAAAACCTATGGAATATGTGATGGTATTTTCACTCTGTGAATAGCTACTATGTGAAAACTCCTCTGTGACTTCTATTTTAGGGTCATAGAAATATTTTCTTCATTATGTGTGATGCAAAAATGAAAAAAATGTGACATCCTTGGTCTTGAGACCTAGAGTGAGTGTAACAACTATCTTTCCCCACAATCTTCACTTTGATATCTTCAGTGATACTGAGCATGGACATAACATATAACATACCACAATTTTTGAAATTAGAAAGTTCTTATTAATGTCTGTGTAATTCCAGAAGGTGAACCTTCTTGGACCTGGTAGGGAGGACTTAAAGCCCCATAGAACATGTGCTGCTTGGGTTTTCTCTGTGAGAGCAAGATGAAAAATGGAGTAATGATTCTCATTCTCTCTGCTTT
Organism: Peromyscus nudipes; assembly: GCA_902168325.1. Classification (NCBI taxonomy): domain Eukaryota; kingdom Metazoa; phylum Chordata; class Mammalia; order Rodentia; family Cricetidae; genus Peromyscus; species Peromyscus nudipes. Next base: position 52,254 of record CABHPH010142264.1, on the reverse strand, counting down.
TTTCTGAGTTTGAGACTGTTTAAAAAAGGTGCTGGTTGGTCAACAAGACAAAGCAACAGCCTACAGAATGGGCAAAGGTCTTCACCAACCCCACATCTGGCAGAGGACTGATATCCAGAATATATAAAGAGCTCAAGAAATTAAACATCAACATGCCCAACAGTCCAATTAAGAAATGGGCTATAGAACTAAACAGAGAATTCTCAACAGAGGAAACTCAAATGGCTGAAAGACATTTAAGGAATTGCTCAACATCCCTAATCATCAGGGAAATGCAAATCAAAATGACTCTGAGATACCACCTTACACCCATCAGAATGGCTAAGATCAAAAACACTGAAGACAGTTTATGCTGGAGAGGATGTGGAGCAAGGGGTACTCTCCTCCACTGCTGGTGGGAATGCAAGCTTGTACAGCCACTTTGGAAATCAATATAGCACTTTCTTAGAAAATTGGGAATCAATCTCCCCCAAGACCCAGCGATACCAATCTTGGGCATATACCCAAGGAATGCTCAATCATACAACAAGGGCACTTGCTCAGCTATGTTCATATCAGCATTGTTTGTTATAGCCAGAACCTGGGAACAACCTACATGCCCTTCAACTGAAGAATAGATAAATAAAAAGTGGTACATATACACAATGGAGTACTACTCAGCAGAGAAAAACAATGACATCATGAGTTTTACAGGCAAAAGGATGGTGCTAGAAAAAATCCTCCTGAGTGAGGTAACCCAGACTCAGAAAGACAAACATGGTATGTACTCACTCATAGGAGGATACTAGATGTAAAACAAAGATGACTAGACTGCTACTCACAACTCCAGGGAGGCTACCTAGAAAACAGGACCCCAAGAAAGACACAGTGATCACCCAATGACAGAGAAATGGATGAGATCTACATGAGCAACATGGACGTGAGCAGGGGTAATGAAGGGCAAGTGTGGAGGGAAAGAGAGCTTAGGGGAGCGGGAGATTCCAGCTGGATCAAGAACAGAGAGGGAGAACAAGGAATAAAAGACTATGATAAATGAAGACCACATGAGAATAGGAAGAAGCAAAGTGCTAGAGAGGTCCCCAGAAATCGACAAAGATACCTCCACAATAGACTACTGGCAATGGTCAAAAGAAAGCCCAAACTGACCTACTCTGATGGTAGGATGGCCAAACTCCCTAACTGTAGTGCTAGAAATCTCATCCTATGACTGAGGGAAGCAGATGCAGAGATCCATGGCCAGGCACCAGGTGGAGCTCCAGGAGTCCAATTGGTGAGAGAGAGGAGGGATTGTATGAATGAGAATTGTTGAGACCAAGATTGAAAAAAGCACAGGGACAAATAACCAAATTAGTGGAAACACATGAACTATGAACCAATAGCTGAGGAGTCCCCAACTGGATCAGGTCCTCTGGATAAATGAGACAGTTGATTGGCTTGAGCTGTTTGAGAGGCACCCAGGCAGTGGGACTGGGACCTGTTCTTAGTGCAAGAGTTGGCTGTTTGGAATCTGGGGCTTATGCAGGGACACTTGGCTCAGCCTGGGAGGAGGGGACTGGACCTGCCTGGACTGAATCTACCAGGTTGAGCTAAATCCCCAGGGGAGTCTTTGTCCTGGAGGAGATGGGAATTGGGGGTGGGCCAGTTGGGTGGCTGGAGGGGGGAGGACAGGGGAATCTGTGGCTGTTATGTAAAATTCAATTAAATTATAAAATAAAAAATAAACTTAAAAAAGGTGCTTGTAATACACCATAGGTCTCATAAATTGCCAAGTCTTTCAAATGTAGCCCAGAGTGAAAATGCTTACTATTTTATTTTCCTATCAATTTTGATCCTTGCTCTTTATTATTTCTTAATATCAGATTGCTTATGTATTTCCTCCTGGGAACTATGTAGTATTTGATTTATGAAAGAATATTTAAGTCGGGCGTTGGTGGCGCACGCCTTAAATCTCAGCACTCGGGAGGCAGAGCCAGGCGGATCTCTGTGAGTTCAAGGCCAGCCTGGGCTACCAAGTGAGTTCCAGGAAAGGAGCAAAGCTACACAGAGAAACCCTGTCTCGAAAAACCAAAAAAAAAAAAATATTTAAGTTGTATAGAATTATTAAGATCCTGAGAGAATTTCCTATCCTTCTATTTCAATATTAAGGATTTTCATTTATTTATATTCTCTTATTCTAAAAACATAAACAATTATGAATAATACTAGTGACCATTTTTAGAAAATGTATTGTGTTTTTTATTTTATTATTCTTTGGTTTTTCTACTGATTCTCCTTTATCTTGTGATTTTTAATTACTTTATTAAGAGACTTGTTGGTTCAATGTCAAATGTTCTCCATAGACTCAAAGAACTCATAAAATACGATGTAAATGTTATGCAAGTTAAGCCAGGTGGTGGTGGCGCAAGCCTTTAATCCCAGCACTCGGGAGGCAGAGCCAGGCGGATCTCTGTGAGTTCGAGGCCAGCCTGGGCTACCAAGTGAGTTCCAGGAAAGGCGCAAAGCTACACAGAGAAACCTTGTCTCGGAAAACCAAAAAAAAAAAAAAAAGTTATGCAAGTTTCAAAGAACTTTCTTCCTTTTGCTTTTAAACAAGGATTGAAGTGGTAGATAGGCATATCCTGATTAATGTCATCTATCCCTTTCTAATTTCTCTGAACCTTAACCCCTGTTCAGTATGTTAACTTTGCCACTTCTGTTGCACTAAAAGTTATGATTTTTATTACTTTTCTAAGGAAATTATCAAGCAAACTTTTTAAAACTCAGAGTTTAAAAGTTTTGTGTTTGTCTGTTTGTTTGTTTTATTTTTTGTTAGACTGCATCAGTCACTTAGTAACAAGTAGAAGCATTGTGGGGCTTTGGTCTTTATGAGCTGGAACAGGAAATCAATAATAGATCACATGTGGATGGAGTGGCCTGAGAGGAGCAAAAGGCATTCCATTAAAGAGTTATTCAGCAATGTAGACGGTGAGAAAAACAAGACAATCCTTAATCTTACCCATCCTTCCTCATGGTAAGCTGACGGTAGATGTGTAACCCCAAAGTAATGACTATTGCTATATAGTTGCTGTATTTAGTTGAAAGTTTTCCTGTGTCCTGGCCAGCTGGCAGTTAGGACAAATCTATCCCACTGGTGTTCCCCAAGTAAACACATAGAGGCTTATATTAATTATAACTGCTTGGCCATTAGCTCAGGCTTCTTACTGATTAGCTCTTACATTTAAATTAACCCAAAATTCTTGTTTATGTTTTGCCATGTGGATTGGTACATTTTCTCAGTTCTGCCTTGGATGTGGCTAGTGACTCCTGACTCAGCCCTTCTTCTTCCCAGAATTCTCCTGCTCTGCTCTCCCCACTTATACTCCCTGCCTGGCTACTGGCCAATCAGCAGTTTATTAAGCCAGTGTAGAACAGCATTATCCCACAGCAGTTTACATTTTATTTGACCTGAATTTTATACTTTGGGATGGAAATGTTATGGTTTTTGAGAAAGTAAGAGAAAGGACAGAAATGAACGTACAAATCATCATGTACTGTCTGCTACCTTGGTTATTTGACCTATTAGTTTTCTCTGAATTCTTATACTTTTAACCATGTTAACCGTCCCATATCTTTAAGAGAAGCATGTGCTCATGGTGTCAGAAAAGAAAGAAAGGGCAATGGATATTGTAATAGAAAGTCTCCCTTATGCATTCTTTCAATTGGAAAGTTTGTGCATTACCCACTTCAGATTTTGACTATTTCTTATATACATGCTAATGTTGCATTGTACTGTTATGTGTATTTCTATGAGTGTAATATTTTATATTATTAATTTCAGATGTATATTACAGTCAACACTTCTATACTCAAAATTATTATTTTGTGTTATATAGCATTCCATATATGTGAAATAATAACAGGGAGGGCCTCTACTGTTAAAACCCAAACAGAAATGATAGAAATCACACTCTTGCCACTATATACTGGATAGCATTTGTCAAACACAGTAAATACTCTAAATTCGCATTATAAAAAGGACAACCATATTCACTGTTGAATAAATGAAGGAAGACAAACTAATTCCAACTGTACAAGCAATTTTTCTAAAATGATTTAATATTTATTTATTTTGTCTTCTGTATGTAAGAATTTTGCCTATAGGTATATTTGTTCATCATATTTTGGGACTAATACCCACGTATGTCAGAAGAGGGTATTGGATCCCATTAATGGAATTTGCTTACAGTTGTTAGCTATGATTTGGGTGCTGGGAATTAAACCCAGATTCTCTGCAAGAACACATTCTCTTAATTGCTGAACCATGTATCTTGAACACACTCCTGCTCAGTCATCATTCATATAATAATTGTGGAGATAGTGTCTACTTTGGGAAGAAAACAACTTTAGTCTATACTTAAATTCATGTTGGCTTAAATGTCAACAAAACTAGGTCCTTTTGATATTTGTGATATCTGGGGAATTTTTCATGTTTTCTGAAAGAGTTTTGAACTATTAATCATAGTGTTGATTCTTTTGAGTCTTTCCTGATTTGAAGATGAAGTAGTCTTTATATACTACTTCAGTAATTGTTTTATTTTATTGTTGTTGTTTTGTTTTGTGTTTTTTGAGACAGGGTTTCTCTGTACATCCCTGACTGTCCTGAAACTCACTATGTATAACAGGCTGTCATGAAACCCAAACACCCACCTGCCTTTACTTCCCATGTGCTGGGATTAAAGCTGTGTGCCAGCTTCAGTATTTTGTACTTTGTTTTGTTTTGTTTTACTTCAATATCCTACTCATCAAAATCATCCTTATCATCATCACCATGTCCTTCAACAAGTTTTGTATTTTTCAGTTTAATCTTCCTCTCTCATCTAGGGTTATATCACTTTCCCTATTTTTGCACCCTCCTCATTTTATTCTGCTAACTCTGACTTTGTTCCCCACAGCTACTAGTGAACAGCTACTAGGTGCTTTCTACTGATATGTGGAGGTTCTGAATAAGAATTCAACCTGAAGACAGCAGGTAGTGTAATGTCAAAGATACCAATTGAAAATTTAATGTATAGACATTTTAATATTTGCAGGTTACTGTAATTGAACTGCCTTCACAATTCATTGTCTATACCTCAACAATATGTAATTCATCTTTTGCCCCATCTCCTAAAGTGATCATTCCTAAGAGTAAATGATACTCTCACCAGGCAGTGGTGGCACATACCTTTAATCTCAGCACTTAGGGGACAGGGGCAGGTGGATCTCTGGAGTTTGATACCAGCATGGTTCCAGGACAGGCTCAAAGCTACACAGAGAAACATAGTGTCAAAAATATATAAAACAAAAAGAAAAAATGGTACTCATTGTCATTATTGTCACTCAAAGTGATAATATTTGTTGTCCCTTAATTCCAAATCAAAGAAAGACTTTTACTTTCTGAGAGGTCATATTCCTGTCCATCGAGATTTCCCTAAGGTGGAGGCAGCCACTTCATTTTGAGAGTAGCTTGAAAAAGGTAACTGCCAAACATTCTTCAGTACAGACACACAGGACAGATTCACAGAAGGAACTTGGACTACACAAGTTAGTAACCAGCCTAGGATGCATTTTCATAGTCTGTATTAAAAAATAAACAAAAGAATTGAGAGTCAATGATGAGATGAATGGACAAAGAAACAAAAGATTTAAATATATCTGAGATGCTGGTAGGGTAAAAATTATAGGAAACCATTCAGATTATAAGTTTTGTCAAAAAGATAGTAGAAATCAAATCAGATTATTTTTATTATTTTCAAAAGCTTTAAGCAATTGGGTATAGCCCAATGGTATCATGTTTGTCTATTATGCCAGACGTCCTGTGTTTAAGGCCATATGAATTTTATTCTTTTCAAAGGTCTTAAGGCATATGGTGTAGCTCATGCATGCCCAGTATGTTGGAGCACATGGGTTCAAACAACAACATTACAGAGAAAAAATAATTTGTTGCACAAACAACATGGCTCACTATGTAAAGTGATTTTCAGCCAAGTCTGACAACCAGTGTTTCATCCCAGAAAGCCTCATGACAGACAGAACTGATTTCCACAAGTTTTCCTTGGACCAACGAAAATGCCTCACCCTGAAAATAAATTAATTGGATTATAATGCCTTAATATGAATGAACTTGAAACCATCATTTGATTATTAATTATTTTCAAAATAGTTTTGAAGACAATAAGTCCTGATCATGCCCCATATCCACGTCACCTGCCAAACCATCTAACTTGTCACTTTTTCTCTTTTTAGAAAACATACAAGCAAACTAAAGATAAAAAAGAATCATAATAGAACAAAATCAAGAAACATATATATAGAGAGATACAGAGACAGAGACAAAAGAAAAAGAGACAGAGAGCATGAGAACCACATAGAAACATGCTCTCACACAAAACCCATAAAAACACAAATTTGGAAATCACAATATATAAAAGCATATTACCCATAAAGTAACAAACACAGACAGACCTTTATGAGTCAATGAACAACTTTCAAAATAGCACTTAGTTCATATGAGTTAGCTGTCTACTACTTGGCTTGGGGCTTCCACCTTAGTGGGTTTTATATGCCCAGTGAGGCGCCACTGGAGTAAACTAATTTTTCCCTTGGGAGCAGTTGTCAATTGGAGATAGCTTCTTGGATAGAAATGAGAGATTAGTTCCACTTCCTCATCTCAGTGCTGAGGCCCCAATTGACTTGGATCTGTGCAGACTTTGTGCATGCTGTCACTCTTTGAATTCATAGGTGTCAGTCCTGCTTTTGTCTGAAAAGCCTTGTTTCCTTGGTTACATTCCCCCAAGCCTCAAGGGCTCTTAGAATCTTTGTACCATCTCTTCTGCAGTTTCCTGGGCACTAAAGGGAGAGTTGAGATGGAGACATATCATTTATGACTGAATGATCCAAGGTCTCTCATTCTCTACACATTGTTCAGTAGAGGGTCTCAGTATTTGTTCCCATTTACTGCTGATGGTAGCTTCTCTAAAAATGAGTGAACAAGACATTGGTCATGGGTATAACAGAATGTCATTGGGGATCAATATATTGCTATATTATTTTAGCAAAACAACAATACCTGGTTTTCCCTGGATCTATGGCATAATTATTTCCAGGTACTTGGATGCAAGAGGTTATGTTATTTCCCATAGAATGGGCTTTATATCCAATAGTAGTGTTTATTTACTTCCACAATATTGCTACCACTATTGTACCAGTGTCTCATATGGGCAGATCTCCACTGTAGACCAAACAGTTTAGAGCTGGGCTTATTTTTAAATTTCTCACCAGCAAGCATGCAGAATACCATCCAGCACCATCATTACTATTCAGTAGGTGTGATGGCTTCAGTTAGACGCATGCTCCATTTCTCTGAGTTCAATGAGATACACAGGCATTGTTTTAAGCAATAAGGTCATGCAATAGGTTTGTGTAGAGCAACCAATCTCCTGAGCAACAGCCTCACTTTTAGGCATGTTTCCATGGAGACACTTTGTCCAAGAAATCAATTAGCTATAACACATGCCTGATATTGGAGATTTTATTTGGTGGTGAGAGAAATGTGGTTGAGGATTTCACTCATAGTAACTTCATGATTTGGTTGATATTAATTCATTTATATGTAGTAGTAATGAATTAGCAGGTTTCTGTAACATATTTTAGATGTTCCATACTTTTCGTTGTTTCTCTCAGCATTTCAAGCATTACCCCATCTTTCTTTTCCATGTCCATTTAATATTCCAATTTCAGTATACGTGTCTTAATTATTACATATGGCATTGCTCCTCCCTTTAGAAATCCTTCCCTCCCTCATATTCCCTTATTCCATGTGTTACCTTTGTGGATTTATGGATTCTTGAATGTATTTGTAAAGCTTAATACTTAACATTCAAATACAAGGGAATATATATCATATTTGCCTTTGTAGTACTAGGGACCTCATTCAGGACTTTTTTTTTTTAAAAATTTCTATCCATTTACCTGTGAGTTCTATGATTTCATTTTTTTTTCTTTTTTTTTGTTTTATTTTGCTTTGCTTTTTCAAGACAGGGTCACTCTGTGTAGCCTTAGCTGTCCTGGAATTCAGTCCATAGAACTGGCTGGCCTCAAACTCACAGAGATTCACATGCCTTTGCTTCAGAAGTGCTGGAATTAAAAGCATGTGCCACTACTGCCTGGCTTGATATCATTTTTTAATAGCTGATTTATATTCCATTGTGAAAATAATGACATTTTCATTATCTGTTCACTTGTTTTTGGATATCGAGGATATTTACTATTTCTGACTAATATTAAAAGATCAACAATGAGCATGGGTGAGCAAGTTTCTCTGTAATAGGATATAGAATACTTTGGGTTTATGCTCAAGAGTAGCACAACTGGATCTTGAGGTAGATCTATTCCCAGTTTCCCAAGGAACCTGCACAATGGTTTCAAATGTGCCTGTACAAATTTTTATTTCCACCATCAGAGGATAAGAATCCTCCTTTTTCTACATCCTCACCAGCTTGTGCTGTAATTTGTTTATTGATCTTATCCATCCTGCTTAGAGTAAAATGGCGTCTCAAAGTGGTTTTGATATGCATATCCCTGATGACCAAGGTTGTTAATCATTTCTTTAAGTGAAACCAGCATTTGAATGGTCACTGTGGGTCATTAGAGGAAGCAATTTATAGTTGAATACTCACAAATAAGTAGGTAAAATCCATGGAAACTAGAACTAAGTAACACAATGGAAGGATTACTATTCAGAGAGAAATCATAGCAGACAAAGCAGCCAATTGTTTGCGACAAGCATTACAAGGGAATACTAAGCAATTATTTTCCTGTCAGTGTGCACAAATGTTATAGAATTTAGTGCTTCCATCATCAACAAATTTTGTATTCCAGCTTAAGAATGGTACATTTTAAATGAATTTAAGGAACTTACATAGTTTGTTGGTGGGGGATGGTAAACCATGGAATTTAAAGTCAGGTTTTAGATAGGGAAATTAAAAAATATGAGGGTAGATAAAGGAAAGAGACTACAGAACTATAGCACAGGGAAATGGTGAGAAAAAAATACATTCTCAGTGTAGAATCTCATTTTGGTCTTCACAGATCTCCCTTTAAAATTACCAGAACATGACAAGTCATTTTAAGCACAGATTGCATTACTGCCATTAAAACCACAAGCCAGCTATGCTTAATGGATTGATGATCACTGTGCTCACAGTGCCATCTAGTGGTCAGCCAAAAGGAAGGAAGGAAGGTGGATGGAAACCACTACAAAACGTTGTGGGGGAAAAAAAAATAAAAATAAATAAAAAAAAATAAAAAAAAAAACAGGGGACACAGAATATGAAATGACTGTGCTCATTTCAACAGGATTTAAATAGTTATATTAAATCCAAAACCTAATGCCTGATTTATAGTGAGGATATCTAATTTTTGTTACCCTTCAGAAATTCACAGTGTACTGATGCAGGACCCTGTTTGTTGTCACGTCATACACAAAACAGCACAATGCTTAAGAGCAATTAAAATTCTTTGAAGCTGTCTGACTGAAAAATGGATCTAGAGAAACATTTTGCCATGACACACGTATATTGCAGATTTGAACATAAAACTAATGCAAGTGACCATTGAATATGTAATACTTATCCTTGGTTCTCTATATATTTATTTTCTGCACTTACACTTCAATTCAGTTACACTTGAATTCGTGTCATAAACAACATTTAATTAGCTGAAGCTTTGAAACTGGTTAATCTTTAAAACATCCCTTCAGTGTGACAGTGTTCATTTGCCAGAGACTCCGAGTCTCCTAGTGCTCCTGACAGTCTTAGATGCAGATGCCTCCCAGGATGTTGGCCATTAGCACTTCCAGATTGCCCCAGGAAATGTGCTACTTTTCTCCAGGGAGGCCAATCTAGCTCTCTACTACAGGGAGATCCTGTGAAAGGTAGAAGGAGAGTTGGTCCAGCAGATAGAACCTGCTTGCCTCTGAATATAGATAGGGCTGAGAAGTCAACATTCAGACAGGAACTCCCTCCCTATATTTCTTTCATTCTGTACTTTGGAAAAAATGTGTTCCTCCTTAAAGCAACCTCTGAAGATTCCTCAGAAGGTAATTGTATTGTAAGCCACCATTAAAAGTGGTCTGTTAAGCTTGTCTATGGATGTTGAAATTTTGCTCTGTAACTTCATATTAATCACAGGTACTCTATGCTTTTCCTAGGTTAAAGATATTTATCTTTTAAAGCATCCTTTTTCCACCCATGTATACTTACATAGAGTGTAGAGCAAAACTGAATTTTGATTTTTTCCTCTTCAGTATTAGTGGTTTTCATTTCTTTTTTTTTTTCATTGAAGATTTTCTAATATTTTTTCCTTTAGTTTTTAAAAATTAACTACTGTTTTAATCATTTACTCTCCTTACACTTAAATAATGATTCTCTATTCATTTTTACCATGCCAATTTTCTTACTTGAAAGGAAAACACTACTGTTTCCAGTAGTTTGGCTAGTTGTCTCTGTACTTTTACCAATCATGGTCTTGATATCTCTTGCTCATAAAATCTCTCCTTTCTCTCATTGATTGGACTCCTGAAGTTCCACCTGGGTCCTGGCCACGGATTTCTGCATCTGCTTCCATCAGTTACTGGATGAGAGTTCTACCATGACAGTTAGGGTGTTCGGCCATCTGATCACCAGAGTAGGTCAGGTCAGGCACCCTCTCGACCATTGCCGGTAATCTACAGTGGAGTCATTTTGGGGATATCTGGGGACCTCACTAGCACTCTAAGTCTTCCTATTCCCATGGACTCTTCATTTATCATGGTATCTCTTTCCTTGTTCTCCCACTCTTTTCCTGATCAGGCAAGGACCTCCTGCTTCCCTAAGCTCTCTTTACCTTGACCCTTGCGCTCCATTACCTGCCATCACTCCCAGTTTGTTCAGGTAGATCTCATCCATTTCTATGTCACTGGGTGATCCCTCTGTCTTTCCTAGGGTCCTCTTTACTAGGTAGCCTCCCTGGAGATGTGAGTTGCAGTCTGGTTATCCTTTGCTTTACACCTAATATCCACATATGAGTGAATACATACCATGTTTTACTTTCTGAGTCTGAATTACCTCACTCAGGATGATATTTTCTAGTTCTATCCATTTGCCTGCAAACCTCATGATGTCATTGTTTTTCTCTGCTGAGTAGTACTCCATTGTATATGTATCACATTTTCCTTATCCATTCTTCAGTTGAAGGGCATTTGGTTGTTTCCAGGTTCTGGCTATTACAAATTATGCAGCTACGAACATAGTTGAGCATGTGTCCTTTTGGTATGATTGAGCATTTCTTGGGTATATGCCCAAGAGTGGTACAGCTGGGTCTTAAGAGACATTGATTCCCAATTTTCTCAGAAAGCTCCATATTGATTTCCAAAGTGTCTGTACTAGTTTGCATTCTCACCAACAGTGTAGGAATGTTCCTCTTGCTCCACATCCTCTCCAGCATAAGCTGTCTTCAGTGTTTTTGATGTTATCCATTCTGACAGATATGATGGTATCTCAGAGTTGTTTTGATTTGCATTTCTCTGATGACTGAGGATGTTGAGCAATTTCTGAAATGTCTTTCAGCCATTTGAGCTCCTTCTGTTGAGAATTCTGTGTTTAAGCTCTATAGCCCATTTTTTAATTGGACTGTTAGGTATTTTGATGTCTAGTTTCTTGAGTTCTTTATATAGTCTGGATATCAGCCCTCTGTCAGAAGTGGGGTTGGTGAAATCATTTCCCATTTTGTAAGCTTACGTTTTGTCTTATTGACTGTGTCCTTTGCCCTACAAAAGCTTCTCACTTTCAAGAGGTCCCATTTCTTAATTGTTGCTCTCAATGTCTTTGCTACTGGTGTTATATTTAGGAAGTTATCTCTGGTGCCAATGCATTCAAGACTACTTCCAACTTTATCTTCTATCAGGTTCAGAGTAACTGGATTTATGTTGAGGTCTTTGATCCATTTGCACTTAAATTTTGTGCATGGTGATAGACATGGATCTATTTGGAAATTTCTATATGTTCATATCCAGTTATGCCAGCACCATTTGTTGAAGATGCATTATTTTTTCCATTATGTAGTTTTGGCTTCTTTGTCAACTATCAGGTGTTCATGGGTGTGTGGATTAATGTCAGGGTCTTCAGCTCATTTCCATTGGTCCACATGTCGGTTTTTATGCCAGTAACAAGCTGTTTTTATTACTGTAGCTCTATAGTAGAACTTGAAGTCAGGGATCGTGATGCCTCCAGAGGTTGTTTTATTGTACAGGATTCTTTTGGCTATCCTGGGTTTTTTGTTTTTCCATATGAAGTTGAGTATTTTTCTTTCCAGGACTGTGAAGAATTGTGTTGGGATTTTCATGGGGATTGCATTGAATCTGTATATTTCTTTTGGTAATATTGCCATTTTTACTATGTTAATCCTACCTATCATGAGAATGGCAGATCTTTCCATTTTCTGATATCTTCTTCAATTTCTTTTTTCAGGGACTTAAAGTTCTTATTATACAGGTCCTTTGCTGGCTTAGGTAGAGTTACCCCAAGGTATTTAATATTATTTGTGGCTATTGTATAAGGTGATGTTCCTCTGATTTCTTTCTCAGCCCATTTGTCATTTGTAGATAGGAGTGCTAGTAATTTTTTTGAGTTAATCTTGTATCCTGCCATATTACTGAAGTTGTTTATGAGGTATAAGAGTTCTTGGTCGAATTTTTGGGGTCACTTATATATACTATCATGTCATCTGCAAATAGTGAAAATTTGACTTCTTCCTTTCCAATTTGTATCCCCTTGATCTCCTTTTGTTGTCTTATTGCTCTGGTTAGAACTTCAAGAATAATGCTGCATAAGTATGGTGAGAGTGGATAGCCTTGTCTTGTTCCTGATTTTAGTGGAATCGCTATGTGTTTCTCTCCTTTTACTATGATGGTTGCTGTTGGCTTCCTGTAAATTGCCTTTATTATGTGTAGGTATGTTCCCTGTATTCCTGACCTCTCCAAAATCTTTATCATGAAGGAGTATTGAATTTTGTCAAAGGACTTTTAAGTATCTAATGGAATGATCATGTTTTTTTTTTCTTTCAGTTTTTTTATATGGTGTATTACATTGACAGACTTTCGTATGTTGAAACAACCTTGCATCTCTGGGATTAAGCCTACTTGATCATGGTGGATAATTGTTTTGATTTGTTCTTGGAGTCTGTTTGCCAATATTTTATTGAGTATTTTTGCATCAAATGTTCATTAATGAGATTGTTCTGTAATTCTCTTTCTTTGTAGCATCTTTGTTTGACTTGGAAATCAGAGTAACTGTAGCCTCATAGAAGGAGTTTGGTAACATTCCTTCTGTTTCTATTGTTTGGAACAATTTAAAGGGTATTGCTATTAATTCTTCTTTGAAGATCTGGTAGAATTCTCCATTGAAACTATCTGGTTCTGGGCTTTTTTTTGGTTGGGAGACTGTTAATGACTGTTTCTATTTCCTTAGTTGTTATTGGTCAATTTAAATTGTTCATCTGGTCTTGATTTAACTTAGGTATGTGGTACCTATCCAGAAAATTATCTATTTCTTTTAGTTTTTCCAGTTGTGTGGAGTACAGGTCTTTGAAGTATGACTTGATGATTCTCTGAATTTCCTCATTGTCACTTGTTATGTCTCCCCTTTTATTTCTGATTTTGCTAATTTGGATGCTCTCTCTCTGCCTTTTGGTTAGTCTGGATAAAAGCTTGTCTATCTTGTTGATTTTCTCAAAGAAGCAACTCTTTGTTTCATTGATTCTTTGTATTGTTCTCCATGTTTCTATTTTATTGATTTCAGCTCTCATTGATTAATTCCTGCCATCTATTCCTCCTGGGTGACTTTGCTTCTTCTTTTTCTAGAGCTTTCAGGTGTACTGTCATATCACTAGTGCGAGATTTCTCCAATTTCTTTATGTGGACATTTAGTGCTATGGATTTTCCTCTTAGCACTGCTTTTACAGCATCCCATAAGTTTGGGTATGTAGTATATTCGTTTTCAGTGTTCTCTAGGAAGTCTTTAATTTCTTTCTTTATTTCTTCCTTGACCCATTGGTGATTCAGTTGAGCATTATTCAGTTTCCATGAGATTGTAGGCTTTCTGTAGTTTTTGTTGTTATTGAATTCTAACTTTAAACCATGATGGTCTGATAGAACACAGGAGGTTATTCCATTTTTTTTGCATCTGTTGAGGTTTGCTTTGTGACTGAGTATGTGGTCAATTTTAGAGAAGGGTCCATGGGGTGCTGAGAAGATGGTATATTCTTTTTTGTTAAGGTGAAATGTTCTGTAGATATCGATTAAGTCCATTTGTGTCATAATATCAGTTAAGTCCTTATTTCTCTGTTAAGTTTTGATTTGGCAGATCTGTTTAATGGTGCAAGTTGGGTGATGACATCTCCCACTATTAATGTGTGGGGGTTTATGTGTTATTTAAGCTTTAGTAATATTTCTTTTACATATGTGGGTGCCCTTGTGCTTAGGGCATAAATATTCAGAATTGATACTTCATCTTAGTGAATGTTTCCTGTGATGAGTCTGTAATGTCCTTCTTGATCTCTTTTGATTGATTTTAGTTTGAAGTCTATTTGGATATTAGGATAGCTACACCAGCTTGCTTCTTAAGACCACTTGATTGGAAAGACTTTTCCCAGCATTCTATTCTTAGGTAGTGTCTATCTTTGAGATTGAGGTGTGTTTCTTGTATGCAGCAGAAAGATTGGTCCTGTTTTTGTTTCCATTCTGTTAGCCTGTGTCTTTTTATAGGTGAATTAAGTCCATTGATATTAAGGGATATTAATGACCAGTGATTGTTAGTTCCTGTTATATTTCAGTGGTAGTGTGTGTGTGTATTTCTCTTCTTTGGGGTTTACTGCTGTGGGGTTATTCATTGCCTGTGCTTTCATGGGTGTATCGGACTTCCTTAGGTTGGAATTTTCCTTCTAGTGCTTTCTGTAGGGCTGGATTTGTGGATAGGTATTGTTTAAATCTGGTGTTGTCTTGGAATGCCGTGTTCA
Source organism: Peromyscus nudipes (assembly GCA_902168325.1). Taxonomy (NCBI): domain Eukaryota; kingdom Metazoa; phylum Chordata; class Mammalia; order Rodentia; family Cricetidae; genus Peromyscus; species Peromyscus nudipes. Next base: position 37,185 of record CABHPH010142264.1, on the reverse strand, counting down.
CTCTGTCTATGATGATTCAAAATTTTGCTAGGTATATTAGTGTCGGCTGGCATCCATGGTCTCTTGGTGTCTGCATTACATCTGTCCAGGTCCAGTGTTATTCTGATGGGTTTGCCTTTATAAGTCACTTGGCATTTTTCTTTGTTGCTGTTAATATTCTTTCTTTATTCTATAGGAAGATTATCACATGAACACACACACAGATACACACACACACACACACACACACACACACACACACACACGATGGTTTTATACAGTGTTTACCTGGCACTGAAGCATTCAAGACTCAAGACTGGGACTTGGATTTTTATCTTACACTCCAAATGTCGGGCAATTTTGATTTCCATGTGCTATTTGCTAGAGAGATTCTTCACTTATTACTTGGAACAAGAGAAGATAAATTGCCATATAAAATTTAATTGGACAGTTATTTCTACTTTCTGCTGAGGGATCTACCTTGAGAGTTACATCTTGTCTCTGTGAACTCCCACTCCAAAGACCTTAGGTGGAGAGTGGAAAGGATACATAACCACAGGCTAGATTCTCTAAAAAGATAATAATAATTCATGACAAAGAATACCTCACTTTGTCTTTTCATGAATTTACTACTTAACAATATATAGTTTGGGTCTTTGAATTCATATGAGTGTTGAAATACAGCTCAGTAGTAGACAAGTTGCCTTGCATAAGTGAAGTTATGACTCTATCCCTAAGATAAGATAAAGGGATACATAGTTTTGGGTGTTTTGTTTTGTTTTTTTAGAATTCATTACATTTTCTAAGTAGAATGTCTAATTGTGATGGAATTAAATTATGAAGCATTATTTCTTAAAGTGTGAAGCATGTATTAATTTTATAATATATGAAAAGAAATTATAAAGGTTTTAAACCTACATTGAAATAAGTAAACTTTATTGAACATTACCATGTCATATACTATATACCATATTTTTCCTTTATGAGTGATAATTTCTTGAAAGAGTTCTTTATGGTAGGTGTTAATTTTCATTGTTACAGTGACTTTAGAATCCTAAACCTAGACTCTTCCATCACTAGACATGGATTTCAAGGCACAGCAATTCAAGGAAAATGTTTCCTAGCCAGGAACTACTGTTGATAACATTACAGCTGAGTACATTCCTTCCCTTTCAATACCCTTAAACTTTCCTAAAAGTCAATTGCAGTGTTGTGCTCCTGTCTGATACAGAGTCGACAGGACATACATTATAATCTCTTGCTGCAAAACTTCCTGGGTTTTACTGGAAGATGACAAAAACACAGATACAGGAGTTCCTCCCATTTTGCAACTTTCCCCAGTGACAAATAAAAATTCAACAACTGTGGTTTAAGTGTTTGTGATCTTGGGAGCATGACCTTGAGTGCATTTTCCCTTCTATTTTCAGGTTTATTATTTCATTGTTTGAGTCAGGACTTTGCAATCATATGGATTTTACAACATCCACCTTTTCTTTTTTTTAATTTAATTTATTTTATTTTACAATATAATTTAATTTTACATATCAGCCATGGATTCCCTTGTTCTCCCCCCTCCTGCCCCGCTCCCCTTCCCCCTAGCCCACCCCCCCCATTCCCATCTCCTCCAGGGCAAAGACTCCCCAGAGGATTGAGATTGAGATTAAGTTTGTTTTCTTTAGATGTGACTTTGCAAATGCATCCTGAAGAGTTTTGCTTTTATAAAGAAATGAAAAACACAGCGTTAATTTTGCAATTATTGCAGTCATCTCATGAGTCAATCTACCTTCTGTATTCCAAATGACACTTTTATTTTATTTTTCGGCAGCCATGAAACCTTTCTTTAAAAAATAAAATAAAGATAGCTGGGTGGTGGTGGGGCATGCCTTTAATCCCAGCCCTAGAGAGGCAGAGGCAGGTGGATCTCAGTGAGTTCAAGGCCAGCCTGGGCTACCGAGTGAGTTCCAGTAGAGGCGCAAAAGCCACACAGAGAAACCCTGTCTTGGAAAACAAACAAACAAACAAAAACAAAAAACAGAAAACAAAAATAAACAAACAAATAAATAAATAAATAAATAAAATAAAAAGACTATGATTTTCTAAATAAAATATAGATGTTTAACATACATTTTGCTTTTAGTTTTATCGTACTATATCTTTTTACCAAAATATATCTATACAGATAAGTTAGATACAAAGTATTATAGGAGATCTTTGATTCAATGCCACATAATTAATCATCAAGTATCCCACTTAAAACATAAATATATGAATATTGTGTGTGCATGGATGTCTATTATATCTCATTTATTGAACAAGTGAGTGTTATTTTTTAAGTTGTTTAATACTCTTGTTAAAACTATCCATAGTAAAGTATTCTATCATGATAGGAAAAGAAAATTCAACAGAGTCTACTTGTAGGGAGACTGAGGTTAAAATAGAGTACACAAAGAGGTTCTTGGGGATTTATAGCCAAAGAACACCTGAAAGATCAGTGGATGGGAAATTATTAAGCACACAGTGAGACTCTGGCTTAAGAATGATCAGAATGGTAAAACATCATCTTAAAATTGAAACAAATGAGAAATATAGTCAGATGTGCAAGCTGATAGATTTTTGTTCAAAGAAGAATGTTTCTTGTTAAAATACATTTTTATATGAGAGTGTTCAGATATCCTAAAAAAGGTTTGTAATCCTGAATGAAATACAAAGAAAAAAATGTTATATTTAGGATGCCTAAGTTTTTAGGATTTTTTGTTTGTCTGATTCATGGTTCTTCCCTAATATTTTCAGGGATAAAACGCATGCTTCCCAAATGCTCTACTGCTACTTCAGTCTGATTTTTATAATTCTGCTCTTTATTATTATTTTTTGAAATCACACCCTCCCAGCTCTACATTCCTTTGTCAGTCAACAACACATTTCATCAATTCTAAAATCCAATGTGAGTTTTGTACACTCTGGTTTCTTTTATTCTGAATCTCAGCACCAGCATAGCAAAATGGAAATTGGAGTTCAAAAACCTTTCAACAATCTCTTTCACTGCAATTTCTTTTTCTTTCTTTCTTTCTTTCTTTCTTTCTTTCTTTCTTTCTTTCTTTCTTTTTTTGTTTTGGTTTTTCGAGACAGAGTTTCTCTGTGTAGCTTTGCGCATTTCCTAGAACTCGCTTTGGAGACCAGGCTGGCCTCGAACTCACAGAGATCTACCTGGCTCTACCTCCCAAGTGCTGGGATTAAAGGCATGCGCCACCACTGCCCGGCTCACTGCAATTTCTAAAACACAGTTTTAAGGATGGGGAAGTTTCATGCTGAAAGTTTATAATTGGACAAATTTAAGAGTCATGGAATTAGGGAGTCGGGGGAAAGAACAATGTCCCAGTCTACATAACAAAGACTGACAGCTAACTCTCCCTATTTATACACCATAATTTATCTTCATAATTTCTATAAATGATAACACTGCTTGCAGACAATGAGAATAATTAAATTCCTCACCAACTGTGTGAAAAAATGTAAGTAAATTCCTTTTGACATTTTTGTCTGTATACTATGTTGATCTTTACGCTGTCAGGAATTTGCACCTAGAGCCAAGACTTACACAACCTGGTTCAGAAAACAAGTTTACATAGACTTGTGTCACCGTCAATAGACCATTAAAGTCCTTCTCTTATCTAAAGAGAAATATCACGTATCTCTACCTTCTTGTACTTTATCAACAAGTGGTAAACATAACTGTTTATTTTTCAACATCCATAGTTTGTAATAGAGGGGTTCGAATCTTTTCATGCTCAAAAAAAGTCCCAATTGAGCCTGAATATTCCTAAGCCTGTTAATAGTGGTGATTAAGAATATCCTTTTAAAAACAAAGAACTTTCACCAATATATATTCTTCCATGCTAGCATTCTGTGCATCTGGGTAAGCTGTGGGGGGTGGAGATACCAGGATTTTCTAAAAGATGTTCAATTTTTCTTGGACATGTTAACAAAAAGTTTTGGTTAGAAGACCAAAGTCAATGTCATCACCAGATTTCTCTGTGACTTCTTACTTTCTTCTTACCTGGGGCATCAGTGCTTCTGCAACCTGCTGGTGCATTTGCAAGTGCTGCAGCATGCTCACCACCCCTTCATTGCATATATGGATTGCAATGGGGACACTAAGCAGGGCTACTGCAAACAAACCAATGGCAGAAACGTCCAACATTGACATCAGACACCTTAATAGGAATATTGATCTTATCCTCTGTGACCATCACCTTGTCTCTCACCCCATCATAGCACAGGATTAATACTGAAAATGGACAAAGTGTATCGTTCATGCTGCTGGCACAGAGTTTTTTGATGGATAAAATGAAGACATCACCCTTAAGTAGCCTTAGTATCTTCTTGGAAGCATGGAGTACCTTGATGGCTTCAGATGAAAAGGATTAACATCTGATCTAGGCTCCTTCCTTAGCCTATGCTCTATGACCTAGCATCTAGGGTCTTCCACTTCCCTTTGCCACTGTCCAAGGGCTCTGTCAAAGTAACCTCCTTCTTTCTTTTGGGCTGAACATTGTTATTCTCATCTCTTTGTTGTGTTCCAATCTCATTGTCTTTTTTTTTTTTTTTGGTTTTTCGAGACAAGGTTTCTCTGTGTAGCTTTGCACCTTTCCTGGAACTCACTTGGTATCCCAGGCTGGCCTCGAACTCACAGAGATCCGCCTGTCTCTGCCTCCCGAGTGGTGGGACTAAAGGCGTGCGCCACCACCGCCCGGCGCAGTCTAATTGTCTTAAATCTCTCCTTCCTTCCTACTGATCTTGTCATGGACACATTAGGAGGTAGTACATGATATCCTGAATATTAAGTGGAAATGATGCCAGGGGAAGGTTCCTCAGACATGGCCATGGCTCACTCACTTTTATTTCCTTGACCTTCCCTGCAATTGTTGTATCTGTGTCACAAAACCCCCAAGAGACCACCACGGAGCCTGTTTCTGATGCAAGCACACGAGGGTCTTTTTATTTTCACATTCGAACCTGGACCATCACCTTATGCTCCAATACAGCAGATGGAGGGAAATGTGGCAGCAGTAGCTATGAAACTATTGGGTTAAACTTGTGGCATAGAACTACAACCTGTTGACAGGATATTTGGACATCTACAAGGGTCATAAACTGTGGACAGGATGTCTAGCAGGAGCATCTGGAACTTGTTAAACTTTACTGCCTTTTTCTCAATTAGATGCTTCTAGGGTATCTGCTCAAGTTGTCATGGCACATTCCTGAGGTTCTTCCTGGAACTGAACACAGCCCCCCTATCTTCAAGTGGTCTAAGATGATGGCCCTTCTCTAACTAAGAGCCTGTGAGTCAAGTCTAGGTCTTCATGTTGCCTTCTCACAATCATGCAATAAATACTTCTTGCTTTCAGTCATTTATGCTGGACTGAATTCATCTTCTAGATTTCCTGATTGAAAATTTTTGTGGCTGTTGATGTTTCCAGTGTAGTTTTCTAAAGCCATCCTCTCCATCTGCTTTGAAATTGAAAGGTTCTATGGCCTCAGCAGCCTTCTGGGTTTTTGTTTTGTTTTGGTTTTTTTGACCAATGAAGTCTTTGATCACTAATTTGGATGTGTTAAATCTGTGGTGATTCCCCTCTTTCTCAAAGTGATCTACTTTTTGTAGGAATGGAATGACAAGAAAGAGGAAGACAGGTACATGTACCAATCTTTTGATCATCATTGCTTCTTTTTTTCACCCCTTGTTAGTTCTGGCTTCTAAGTTGATCTTTCTAGCACCTAGAGTTGTGAGGCTCCATTTCTTTGGATTTAACAGGTTTTCAGTCCTGTTCTTATTTTCACTTCTATGCTACCATATATCAAGGCAAAACACAAGAACACACTATATTTTTCCTTCAGGCTTGTAGTAAGAATCCTTTGTAACATCCTTTTCTCATGAGGTAAGCCATGTTTTCTGAGTGTACTGGAGGAGATTTCAATCCACCTGTATATATCTGGGCTTGGCTTGTTTGGAGGTGCTTCTTGTTCATCTCCTCCCTTTAGTTATATAGTAAAGTGTCCATGCAATGTTGTTCCCAAGTATCCAAAATGATGCTATTTAACATTATGAAGTGTTCACCATGTGCTGGCTGTGTAATGTGAGAGGCTACAGATATTAAGATGCCTTTCTGTACTGAAAAATAGCATGAAATCCCTGTTCCTTTTTGTTGCTGTGAATAAGAATACAACAAAGCTCTTGTTTTTGAGCCACTTGGTCAGTCAAGATCCTCAACAAAAGAGCCCATCTAGGCAATAACTTAGACCTCCCACGTGAGGGTAAAGATGAATTTCCACACCAAAAAAAAAAAAATCTCCTTCGTTTCTCAGTATACCAAAGTCCTCAGAAATCTTCCTGGAGAGAGGCCTCTGACTTTTATTCTGTGGCTCTACATGCAGTCACTCCAAAATTCTTTTCTGCACAGAGCCCTTCTGGTGGCCTTCACTCGTGACCCCTCCATGCACATCCTCTGGATACAAAAATATAGTCCTAATATTCTCTTTTGTTAGTGGCCCTTTAATAGATATAAAATGAACTTCTTTGATGTTTCTCATTATATCTGACTCGATATCTGTTTTACCAAATGTTGAACAGAACTCTCGTTTAATTGGTCCATTTAATTGAAAAACCCTTCTATATTCAAACATTTTAAAGCACTGTCTGAATTTGTGGTGATCTTCATTTTGTGGAATGAGATAGTAATTGATGATACCTACTGTTGATCCACTCCAGTAATCTGTGCTATCTCTTCCTATTGAGAAATAAAGACCATAAATAATCACCATTATTGAAAAGTATATATTGATTCCATTTATTTTGATCTTGTAGTATTTAGGCAATTCCTCTTCTTTTTTATTAAAAAGTTATTTATTCAACGAGTGTTTAAGTGTGGATTAAACATTGCACACAATGTGTTAGGAGCAACTATCCTGCAGTGGGCTCTCTCCAACCTCATTTTTAGGAAGAATATTTGTTTATGTTTCTACCACAGCATATTGTAATGTGCTTCTAGACAATTTCCCGATCACTGCATTTCAAATTTCCTCTTATTTTTCTCTTCCACTACTTTGTGCATACTTCGTTTGTTCTGAATAGTCAGTATTTAAATTGCAATAAATTGAAGGGAGCACACACACACACACAAAAGAAAAATTCCACACATTTTTCCCATTTATATTACTTTTCTTTTTTCTTTTTCTTTTTTTTTTTTTTTTTTTTTTTGGTTTTTCGAGACAGGGTTTCTCTGTGTAGCTTTGCACCTTTCCTGATACTCACTCTGTAGACCAAGTGGGCCTTGAACTCACAGGGATCTGCCTGCCTCTGCCTCCTGTGTGCTGGGATTAAAGGCATGGACCACCACTGCCCGGCAACATTATATTACTAAATAATTCCTGTATCTGGATTATGCACACGACATGATTTGCAAGCTTTCTATTGATGTCTTCATGCATATTGTGTGTAGAAATAACATATATTTAACTTCAATACACAGTTATTCCTTATTGATACATAAGAAGATAAATAGTTTTGACCTGTTTATCCTGCAAACTAAGGAAAATTAAACTACTAGAAATGAGTATTACTACATATAAGCAATTGACAAATGGCTAAAATGATAAATTTATCCCTTGAGAAGAGAGTCTTAGAGATAGACAAAAATAAAATAAGAATGAGGTTTCTATCAGGTGCTATTAGTATCAAACATTAGTAAGGAACATTGATTTTAAGATTCACAGGCTACCACCAGCATTTAAAATCATTAAGAGTTATTCAGAGTAAGTGATTTTGGATACAAAAGCAAGTAGCTAAAACATGCAAAACAGAGATGTAAAAGACAAACAAAAGATTAGTAGTTAGATAGGAACAAGAGCATGTAAAGAAGACTAAACAAGATGGCAATTAATGCAAGGAAAATATATGGATTACTTCATGAAAGTAGGTGAGAATGTTATATTTTTGTTTGTGTGTGTTGTTTTCTGTAACTAAATATGCCCATGTAGAAAAAGAAAAAGAAAGAAAAACTGGTGAACTGGAAAATTTGGACTTTGGAGATTAAAAAATTTGGAGATAGGGGAGGGCAGCACTACAAGAAGACCCTGTGAAAGGAAAGAAAGTGTGTGCAATAGAATAAACGCAATACCCTAAGACCATGGGGAAATGACCAGAAAAATAATATGCTTTCAGGACTGAAACTTCTTTTGATTTACATGATTTTCTCTGTGACAGATTCTAAGATGGAAAACAAACTCTCCTCCTGAAGAAGATAATTTTGTTTGAAGTTCAGATTTCTTCCTTAGTTTAAAGCAATGGTTCTCAACCTGTGTGTTGAGACCCATTTGGGGTAGCATATCAGATATTTCCATTACCATTCATAACAGTAGCAAAGGGAGAGTTAGAGAGTAAAAAACAAAGTTTTGTGGTTGGGGGGAGGGGTCACCATAGTGTGAGGAACTCTTAAAGCAATGCAGGATTAGGAAGGCTGAGAACCACTGTCTTAAAGGCGCACGTCAGACTTCCAGGGCCCATTGTGTGTTGGGGAGTTAGTGATTCCCTTGCTCACAGCGCCATCTACCGTCCAAAAAATGAACGTGCCTAAGGAAAGGTCATTTGAAAGTTCTGAAAAGAAGGCTGGAGAAGAAAATAGAGTGTTTTGTTTAGGTGAACTATTATTTCAATATTGAAATGTAACAAATAATTGCCGAAGTAGAGGGATCTACTTCATGCTTCCTTGTAAAGAAATAAGGAATTCTGGCCCATGAAATGTTTTCCTGCTGTTTCCTATGCATACTATTATTTCTGACAGTAAAAGTGAATACTATAAGCCTGTTTGTTATTTTATTTACAAATATGGAGGAACAAGAATTTATTGGAACGTTCACACACATTGTTCATATTTGGCTCTCAAATTTATTCAGTTGGCCTTGTGTTGTGATATTTAATCTTGATTGGCTGTATGTTGTATATTTCCATAAATATTTTTGTCTACAGTTGTTCTATGGTTCACAAGCCTAGAAGAATCACTTAAGTTAAATCTCTCATGCATTTTGGTAATGTGATAAATGTGGTAGAGTGGCCTATGTAATTGGTTGCAGTCTCCAGGTGGTGTTCTGTCCCCTGACACCCTGCTGACATGAGTTTCACTGGATGCCTGAAGCCCAGGGAAGCACCATTCTTTTCAATGTGAGTGGTAGACTTGCTGGGAATGCAGAGTTCCTGTGCCTGGTGGTCAGAAACTAAAGACCAACTGAAGCTTCACTCTTTTGTTCTCTATTGTGATTGCTTGATGTGAAAAAGAGTGGTGATCCTCTCCCTTTGTTTTCCTTTGTCTCTGTTTAAGTCTATTTAATCCAGCTGTTGGAAATTTACCACAGGTCTAATACACTGACAGTTCTTTCACCATGTAGGCCACAGTGAAAATGTTTACTATTTTCTCTTCCTGTCAGTTTTGATTCTTGCTCCTTAAATTTTTCTTAATTTTAGATTGATTAGTCTTTTTCTCTGAGAAATACAGGTAGTATTTTGTTTATAAAGTACATATAATTTATGTAGATTTATTAACATCCTGAAATCAAGTTCTATCATTCCACTTCATTATTATGGACTGTCGTTTTTCTATATTGTATTAATCTGAAAACTTTAACCATAATAAGTGATGTCACTGATCTATTTGGAAGCTCATGTATTGCATTTGTCCTTTATTGTTCTTTTGATTTTCTAGTGATTATCTTTTATTGTCCAATTTCCCAGCAAAGTAATTTCAACATGAGACTTGTTGATACAATTGTCAATGAACTTTTTCTTCTTTGTTTTAAAACAAGTACAGGTGTCACAGCACTTCCTATCCTCACTTAATACAATCTATCACTTGGTAATTTCTCCCTAATTGGCCCTTTACCTTTGACACTTCCCTTTCATTCACAGTTTTCGATTTTTTTATTTTCTTAAGAAAATTTGAACCAAACTTTATAATTCAGAGTTCAACACTTTGTTTCTGTTCCAAAGAGACACTTAGTAAATGATTGAAATCTTGTGAGACATTGGTCTTCATTTGTTAGGGCAGGAAAACAATGATAGAACACATGTGAATTGAGTAGACTTAGGGGGTTCCCTATTAAAGAGCTGTTTGTCAAGGGAATCTTTGAAGAAGAAAACTAATACTGAATCCTGCAGATTTCTCTCATGGTGCAAACATGGTAGAACATCCACTAAGTAATGGCTATAGTCACACAGTTGTAAAATACTTTATTTTTCCTCAAATTTTTACTTTAGGATGGAAATGTTAGTACAATATTTGAGAAGGTAGGAGAAAGGACAGAAATTGACACAAAAATCACTAACAGTTGCTACACTTATTTTTTGATCTACTATTTTCTTCTATAATTTTTTACATATTGTGTTACATTAACTATCTTATCTCCTCAAGATAAGCATATGGCTATAGTGATTCAAAAAAAGAAAGAAAGAAAAGGGAAAAGAATTTGTAATGGAAACTTTCCTTTGTACCTATAATTCCTGCAATGGAAAAGTCAATGCATAGGCCGGGCGGTGGTGGCACACGCCTTTAGGGAGGCAGAGGCAGGTGGATCTCTGTGATTTCCAGGGCAGCCTCATCTCCAAAGCGAGTTCCAGGAAGGCACAAAGCTACACAGAGAAGCCATGTCTCAAAAAACCAAAAAAAAGTCAATGCATTAGCTACATTACATTTCTGCTGCTGCATTTCACATGTACAATTTTATGATTATTTTCAGATCTGAACACAATTATTACCAGGAGCAGTATAACAATCCATATATTTTCAAAACAAGTAAAGTGTGCAACTCCAACCTTAACAAAAAATAGAGAATATTAGAGACAACATTCTAGGCAATATAATCTGGACAGCATTATTTATTTATTTATTTTTTAATGATATTCATGAATTACACTCATGATATTCATTAATTACACTCATGATATCAATTACATTTTTGGTATTCATTGATTACATTTGCAGTAGTCATTCAATAATTATATTTATGATATTCATTAATTACATTAATTGTATTGATTTATTACATTCATGATATTGTGTCTTCATACTACTGTCCATTTGTGGGACTTTTCCATCACACAAAACAGAGATTCTGTACATAGGAAATCATTGCTCTATATTCCTTTCTTCTCCATCTTGAGATAACCTCTAATCTTTCTTTCTCTATAATTTGTATATTCTATGTATTTCATGAATAAAATTCCATAATATTTCTCCTTTTTTTAAATGTAAAAACATTTTATGTACAACTACAGGAGAAACAATACACTGATAGCTTGAACATAGACCCAGAAGAATGGATGAAGAAAATGTGGTACATATACACAATGGCGTACTACTCTTGGGCATATACCCAAGGAATGTTCAATCTTACCACAAGGACACATTCTCAACTATGTTCATATCAGCAATATTCATAATAGCAAGAACCTGGAAACAACCCAGATATTCCTTGACTGAAGAATGGATAAAGAAAATGTGTCACATATATACAATGGAGTACTACTCAACAGTAAAAAACAATGATATCATAAAATTTGGAGGCAAATGGATGGAACTAGAAAATATAATCCTGAGTGAGGTAAGCCAGACTCAGAAGCACAAACATAATATATACTCACTTATAAGTGGATACCATATGTGATGGAAGTGATGGTCAGACTGCAACCCACAGCTCCAGAGGCTAGCTAATAGGGAAAGACTCTAGGAGGGACACATGGATGGCCCAGCAAAGGAGAAGTGGATGAGCAGACTGGGAGTGGGGTGGTGGTGGTGGAGGGAGAGGAGTGGGGGATGAGAACATAGGGAAATGGGAGGGTCAAGCTGGAACAGGGACAGAGTGGAAGGGCAGGGAGGGAGATACCATGATTGATGAGGACATCATGGGAATAGAAAGAGGCAGGGTGCTGGGGATGCTCTCAGGAATCCACAAGGATGAACTCACCTTGGACTGCTGGTAGTGGTCCAGAGGGTGCCTGGACTGGTCTACTCTGGTGACCAGTCTAGTGAATACACTAACTGTCATCATAGTGCCTTTGTCCAGTGATGATGGAGGCAGATGCAGAGATTAATGGCCAGGTGCCAGGCTGAGCTCTGGGAATCCAATCGATGAGAGAGGAGGGATTCTGTAGGCTGGGGACTTTGAGATCATGATGGGAAGATGTTTAAAGATGACTGGCCACACTAGTGGAAGCCCATGAACTGTAGACTAGTGGTTGTGGAGCCCCCATGGAACTAGACTAGGCACTCTGGATATGGAAGATGGTTGTCTCGCTCAAACTGTTTCAGGGGAACCTAGCCAGGGAGATCGGGTCTGTCCCTGGTGCATGGGCAGGCTTTTGGGAATCTGGTGCCTGCAGTGTGATGCCTTGGGAAGCCTTGATGCAGTGGGGAGAGGCTTGGACCTGCCTAGGCTCAGTGTTCTGGACTCTGCTGACTCCCCACGGGAAACCTTGATTTGAGGGATTTGTGGATTTGGAGTGCTCTGGGAAGCAGCACTAAGGGGTGGGAGGAGGGATGAGGTGGGATCTGTGGGTGGTATGTAGAGTGAGTAGAGAATTTCTTAATAAAGAAAAATGAAAAGTAAAAGAATAGCAGAGAGGTTAGGGTTCTCTTCTCTGCCTGTACTCATAAAGTGAAAGCTAAGCCCAGCTCTCCAGAATCTTAGTCTGGTCTACATGACCCTCAACTTACTCCATTCCAACTAAGGGTATTCACACAAAACCACAGCTATCATCTTAAATGGAATAAGAAAGTTTATTCTGGAGTCATTCTGAGTGACCATGTCCCAGTAACATAGATTTAGGTTACCCCAAATTCCATATTCCAATATGGAAGCAGTTTCATAGTTTCGCAAAACAAAGAAAGTCATCAATCAAGACAAGTTTAAAATGCATTGGTGGATACATCAGAGAAGTAGTTACAGCAACATGCAAGAAGCTTTTCCATAGGTCAAAGATGCTATCTGATGACATTCTTAGCTTTGGAGTTAGTGGAAGCTAACTGTCTGCTAAATTAATATATTCTGAAAGGTTTCTATCTGTTAGTTATATTATGCTAGTTCAGACAAAGAAGTGAGCAAGGAGGGATAAAACTAGGTCAAGATAAGGTAATTAACTTCTGGACCTGCAACACTGCAAGTTCTCCACAGTACTGCACACACAGCTTCTTTTCAAAAATTCTCATTCACAGAAAGCCCTATTGGTCAAGAATCACATTTTATACACCTGGGGGCCACAAAATGTTTATTAAATATTTAAGGTTAGCTCATTTCTGGGATCTGGAGGCTGAGTAGTATGCAGGAACGCAGTCTTCAGGAGAGAGGAACAGCTCATAAATGCGAGGAAGAAAAAAGCTCCTAGATCATACGATAACTATTGACCATCATGATCCAGATCTGAATTGTTTTACTCCCTCTGTATCTGATATAACATTTATATGTATCATAGGATTACTATATCTAGAATAAAGTTATTAAGAACACAGTTTGGTGTAATGGCATAAAGGTAACATATGAAGGAAAGATTTATTTAAACTAACTAAAATATATATATTTTTTTAACTAGGATGGCTATGTTTCTCCTATTTATGTGTACTCTATGAACTATCTTACTTACATTTAAATGATTAGAAATGGGACTTTGGAGGGAGTGACTGTAATATTGTCCCATTTCTGATTTGTATGATACAAATATTACTTAATTAATTGTTTAATACTGGCTAATTATAGTATGAGATGTTCTAGATATTAATTAAATAAACATCAATATTTAAGGTATAAAATATCATGAATGTTGTTATTCCTCCAGAATTTTTTTTAATTTAGATAACATAAAGAGGTAACCCAAATTTTCGTGTATCTCCAGCTAGAGTAAATTGAATTAAAGTTTATATAAAAACTAGATTTTTTTCTGTTTTATCCAAATTATACAGAATAATGAGAAACACATGTGTGTGTATACTTACACACACATACACACACACACACACACACACATATATATATACATATATATATATATATATGTATATATATATGTAGCATGAATCTAAAGAGTTCTGGCCAACTTCTCAGCTGATCTTGTTTTCCTCAGACTGGAGACCTCTGAGTCCTCATCCAGAATGGGTCTCAGCTGAACTGCTGCTGGAAGCATGAAAGCTTAACCAGTCAAATGCCTTACCAACCAAATGCTTCTAGTTTCTGGTCTTCACACCTTGTATATCTTTCCTTTCTACTGTCACTCCCTGGGATTAAAGGCTCACTTTCTGGGATTAAAGGCGTGTGTCACCCTGCTTGGCTGTTTCCAATGTGGCCTTCAACTCACACAGATCCAGAGGGATTTCTGTCTCTGGAATGTTAGGATTAAAGGAGTGAGTGCCACCGTTTTCTAGCCTCTGTATCTAGTGGCTGTCTATTCTCTGACCCCAGATAAATTTATTAGGGTGTACATATTTTGGGGAACACAATACCACCACATATATACATGTTTATAAGACAATGAAAAACTTTTATCTTTTAAGCATTAGTTTTGAATAAGGTAGGAATTTAGGGTAAGCAAACAATCATAGCAAAAAGATATGATAAAATGAAAGGACATAATAATTTAATTTGTGACTTCATTAAAATGAACATAAATATTATTTCAACATTTAGAAATATATCAGGTAGAATATGAGCTATCATTAACAATTTTGAAAATCTAAGTACAAAAATATTGAAGAAACATAAACAGTGGGAGAAACGTTAGTTACTTTGGGTACTCCATTGTCAGTAGAAATAAGCTAGATGTACCTAGATACAGTCCTGATCTTTTCATGTAATGTCTTTTTAAAATTTATTTTGGTCATGTGCTAAAATTATTTTTTGGCATGCACAATTAAAATGAATGTGCAGGTTCAAATTGAAATATTATGATCATATATTGCGGTAAGTTCATACTATTATTTTTAATTTATGTAAAACAAAGATGACTAGACTGCTACTCACAACTCCAGGGAGGCTACCTAGAAAACAGGACCCCAAGAAAGACACAGGGATCGCCCAATGACAGAGAAATGGATGAGATCTCCATGAACAACATGGACGTGAGTGGGGGTAATGAAGGGCAAGGGTTGAGAGAATGAGAGCTTAGGGGAGCAGGAGATCCCAGCTGGATCAAGAACAGAGAGGGAGAACAAGGAATAAAAGACCATGATAAATGAAGACCACATGGGAATGGGAAGAAGCAAAGTGCTAGAGAGGTCCCCAGAAATCCACAAAGATACCTCCACAATAAACTACTGGCAATGGTCGAGAGAAAGCCCAAACTGACCTACTCTGATGATAGGATGGCCAAACTCCCTAACTGTAGTGCTAGAAATCCCATCCAATGACTGAGGGAACTGGATGCAGAGATCCACGGCCAGGCCCCAGGTGGAGCTCCAGGCATCCAATTGGTGAGAAAGAGGAGGGTTTGTATGAGCAAGAATTGTTGAGACCAAGGTTGGATAAAGCACAGGGACAAATAGCTAAACGAATGGAAACACATGAACTATGAACCAATAGCTGAGGAGCCCCCAACTGGATCAGGCGCTCTGGATAAGTGAGACAGTTGATTTGCTTGATCTGTTTGGGAGGCATCTAGGCACTGGGACCAGGTACTGTACTCAGTGCATGAGTTGGCTGTTTGGAACATGGGGCTTATGCAGGGACACTTGGCTCAGCCTGGGAGGAGGGGACTGGACCTGCTTAGACTGAATCTACCAGGTTGAACTCAATCCTCAGTGGAGTCTTTGCCCTGGAGGAGATGGGAATGGGGGGTGGGCTGGGGGGGAGGAGGGGGGGGAGAGCAAGGGAATCTGTGGCTGATATGTAAAATTAAAATAATTATAAAATAAATAAAAAACCAATACCCTGTAATGAGTTGGACCTCCCTAGAAAACGGCACCAAAGAGGTAAGACATTTCTGGCATTAGATTTGCTTTGTTAGTCTATAGTGTCCAGGAGAGAAATTGTTGTCCTGTTATCTGTTGACTCTATTTTTAAAATGTTTATATGTTTATCAATACATTACAAACATTTTTATAGTAGTAGGTTTCTTATTCAAAATTACTTGTTATTTATCCTTCAGCATACGCCATCCTTGCCCTGGCTCTTCCATTTCTCTAACATTTAACATGCCAAGTAATGTGATTTCCCCTTGGTCTTTTATACCATTATTTCCTAAATTAATTGTTGCCTTTAAATACAAGCCCTTGCTCCCTTACTAGCTTGCTGATCTATATCATTATGTCAAGTAAAACACACATATCTGAAAATCAGTTGTCAGTTTACCTCTGAATCATTTTCTTGTGTAACATGAGGTTTCACAAACTTTGAGCCTTGAAGATAGATGCTCTGTGGTGCAGACAAACCTAGAAAATGCATCGTGATTTCCTCACTATCCAATGTAACTAAGAATGCAATCTTTCATTATCTGGTGCCACTGAGAATTTAGCTTTCAAAATTGTATGCAATCATCATGGAGCAGGGAATAGTGGAATTTTAAGAAATTGTGAAGGTAAGGAATAACAGGAAACGTCATAAAGCTTCGTCTGATTCATGGGGCATGTAACCCAAAGGTAAGAAAATGGGACAAGTATGTGTCATGTCCTCAGTTAAGTCCCTGGAAACATGACCAAAAAACGAAAAACTCCTGAAAATTTTAGGGGTAGTCTAACACCCTTCTGTCTGTTTCACACACACTCATACACAAACATTTAAAATGTATTGGTAATCTTGGACTATGCAGGATAGTATAAATAATATATATACATAAATAAAAAATAGTAATTAATTAATAACAAAGACTACCCAATGATTCCCAATCCATGCAGTTACTACTCAGCAGCATACAAAATCTGGTATCTGCATCCAAATCTAAAATTTAAAACCTACATGTATATGGAAATATAGTTCCGTAGTAGACCAGTTCCTTAGTTTCAGTGATAGTAATTTTCAACCATTGGTAACTTAATTGCTCATGAATAAAGTATATCTCATAATGGTGTGTTGCTTTGTAAAATCAGAGAGAGAGAGACAGAGAGAGAGAGACAGAGAGAGACAGCGACAGAGACGGAGACACAGAGAGAGACAGAGAGACACAGACACAGACAGACAGCGAGAATATTTTTGGTCCCTGAGAGAGAATATCTTTGCTCCCTGTGTCTTTCATCATCTTTCCTCTTCAGCCTCGTACTGTCCACTGCACAGAATTGTGATGTTCTCTATGGCGATACGCTACTTCGCTATTACAATTACTTTTAAAACATATTTATTTATTATTCTGAGGCGTGGATTTATAAACACAGAATTCGCGATAAATGCTTCCTATTCAGTATCGACTGTTGAAAACTAACACTGAAGCTGCCTATTTCCTTTAATTTTCAATACCCTCCAAATACACTAAAAGCTTATTTCTGTCCCGCCACCTCTCCTAAAGTATCGCCACAGGAAGTGCGTCAAAATTTGGTGCAGTGGACTGGACCAGGCTGCAGAGGAAAGATGAAGAAACCATAGGAACCAAAGTTTCTCTTTCCTTTCGATTTCCTGCCCGAGCAGTAAATACAGTCGTACTTCCGGGTTGCAGCCCAATATCCCAAGGCCGGGAGATTCGTTGTTTTTCTATATTTCTCTGTATTTGCGATTCCCATTCCCCCATTCCCAGAGCAGCAAACACAGTCGTACTTCCAGGTTGCAGGAGAGTGGATTGAGCGCGGGATTTCATTGTTTAAATGACAGTTTCTCTCTATTGGCGATTTTCCCGGAGCAGCAAGCACAGATGCACTTCCAGAATGCAGGAGAGTAAATTTGGCCACAGAATCTCATTGGTCTAATGAAAGTTTCTCAATATTTCTGATTTCCCCCTGAGCAGCAAACACAGTCGCACTTCCAGCTTGCAGGAGAGTGGCTTGAACGCGGGATTTCTTTTTTTAAATGAAAATTTCTCTATATTAGCGATTTGTTCTGAACAACAAACACAGACGCACTTCCAGGTCGCAATAGAGTGGCATCAAGGGCGTTTCTTCTTCCATTTTCAGTTTGAGGATTCCATTGCTTAAATTAAATTCTAAATCGTTTAAATCGTGAATTTGCGATCATACAAATTTTACAAGACACGACCTTTTCTGTTGAACCTTTTTTCTGTAGACGTGGCTTTTTAAATGAGTCCTAAAGAGAGTTTTGCTTTTTAACTCCAGTGCTAATCTGTGGGTATGTGGGAGGTTGGGTGGGTGGGTGGAGGGCCATCTCATGAATCAGTCTGCCTTTTATTTTGAAAATGAAATTTTTGCATTGAATTTTCAGCAAGTTTGAGGCTTAAAAAATACAAAAGATTTGAATTATGAAATACAATGTGGATGACTAGCACTCCTTATGCTTTTAACTCTATCATTATATTTTTCGGACCAATATATTTCAAAACAGGAAAATCAGAGATAATGTTTTGTAGGGGATATTTGTTGCAGTGCCATGTAATTCACTGTCAAGTATCATGGCACATAATACATCTTAAATAATATGCCACCAAAACAGTGCATGTGTGTTCTCATTTATTTTGAGAGAGAGAGAGAGAGAGAGAGAGAGAGAGAGAGAGAGAGAGAGAGAGAGACTGTGTGTGTGTGTGTGTGTGTGTGTGTATGTTGTGTGTGATTTAATTATTAAGTACTCTTGTTAAAGGTGGAAATAAAGCTGACCATTACGACATGATCTTCATACATACTTTTTTAATAGGGAGATGAGGTTATATCACAATAAATCATGTTCTTATGAATTTATTTATAGCCAAAGAACCTTGGACCAATGGATGCAAAATTAATAAGCACTGAGGGAGATTCTGGTTCAAGAAGGTCAGAGTGATTAAGACATCATCGAGAAAATAGTAAGGGATGAGAAATATTCTCTGATATACAGGGTAGTAGATTTTCCCTCTCTTAAAAATGTTTCAGGTTAAAATAAAATTTTATATGAGAGAGTACAGATATCCTGAAAATGGTTCTTAAACCTAAATGAAACTTGATTAAGGAAAGACAGAATGTTAATTTTGACATTTTTTCCTTTTATTGAAAATAGATTCTTTTCTCACACAATATATTCTGACTACAGATTCCCCTTCCTCTACTCTTCCCATTTTCTCCCCATCAATCCTCCTCTACAGATCCCCTCCCTTCCTGTCTCTCATCAGAAAGGACCAGGCTTCTAAGATATAACAATCAAACATGACAAATGAATTTGTTATATTTCTCAGATTCTCAACCTCTCTATAGCAAAATGGAACTCAGATATCAAAATTCCTTCATCAATCTCTTTCATTGTAATTTCTGAAACAGAAGGTCTAGGGACGAGAAAGTTTCCTGCCCAGGTTAAATTAATGGTCAGACTTAAGAGTCAGGAATTCAGGAGCCAGGGGAAAGAACCATGTCCAAGTCCTCATAACTTGGACTGACAGCTAAGTCACTATTTATATTCCATAACTTATCTATATGTTTTCTATAAATTATAGCATGTTTATACACAAGATTTAGAATTTCTCACCATGTCTGTGAAATATTTCAGTAAATTGATCTTGACATATGTATTGTTCTTTTTTAATGCCCTTAAGAATTTGGACCTAGAGCCAAGACATGTATGACCTAGTTCAGATATGTTTCCATTGTTTTGTGTCACTGTCACCAGATGATGAAAATACTTCCCTTACCTAAGTAGACATATTACATATCTCTGTCCTCTTGTATTCTTCCCTCCACATTTGGAGACCACTTTTCAGTCTCCAACATCCTCTTCCTGTGATAGAGGCATTAAAACATTTCATTCTGCTCAGAAACAATGTGGAAAGTCACATTACCATAGTATCTGTCTATCATTTTTATAGAATAGTATGTTTAAGACAAAATAGAATCACTATATGCATATATATATATATATATATATATCCTTGCTATATTATTTTCTCCAATTTTGCCTGAGAAAATTAAACCTTTTCTGTCACTAGATGCAGCAATGACCTTCCCTGAAAATGAGGCAGAGTTATTCAGTGTTGAAGTTCCTAAGGATAATCCTTGACCAACCATCTTTGTTTCTAGACCAGGAAAAAGACTCAATTTGCTGTGAGCTCATATACATGAAGGAGACAGGTTAGACTCATGAGTTGTATTATGTTCTTGTTTTGTTTTTTTTAAGATAGGTTTCTCTGTGTAGCCTGGGCTGCCTGGGAACTCTCTTTGTGGACCAGGTTGGCCTGGAACTCAGAGATCTGCCTGCCTCTGCCTCCCTACTCCTAAGAATAAAGAAATGAACCACCACCTCACTGCATTGTATTATTCTCTTAAGGAAGTTCTGGAGTCCTCTAATTTGTATAGGAAAGTTTGGGATAAGAGGTATGAAGTTGATATTAGGGAATAAAATGGTAGCAGAAAGGATATTAAACTACACTTCACTGAAATGATTCATATAGGTTTACTTACAGATGAATCTGGACATAATTGCACATTATAAAGTAGGGAGCTAAATGATTATTTTATTGGTTGGCAAATTAATGTAACAAACGATGACTCATTGGAAATAATGTAATGATATTCATGTTTTATGACTTTAACTTCCAGTTTCTTGATTGTAAATAATTGTTGCTATTGTTATTGTTACCAGAGTAGTTTTCAAGATCACTGTAATTTTCTTTCCTTATTTGCAAAATCATTTGTGATTGTTTGAATATATATAATCCCCCATAGGCCCTAAGAAAGTAGCTCTGTAAAGAGGTGAATTTTTTTTGAAGGAACTACATCAATGGTTGGGGACAGGAGACTTTGAGCTCCTAGAAGCTGTGAAGATGAATCCAGGATTGTCTTGGAGATCTCAAGATGTTGGAAATGTCAGAGCCCTAGGATACTTGTGCTGTGGATGATTGATTGATAAATAAAACACTGATTGACCAGTAGCCAGGCAGGAAATATAGGCGCGACTAACAGAGAGGAGAATTGAGAGAACAGGAAGGCAGAGAAAAGGAGATGCCAGCCTGCTGTCCAGGGAATATCATGTAGAGGCAGCAGATAAAGCCAAGGAACACGTGGCAACATATAGATTAACAGAAATGGGCTTAGTATTAGAGTAAGAGCTAGACAATGGTAGGCCTGAGCTAATGGCTGAGCAGTTTAAATAATATAAGCTTCTGTATGTTTATTTTATAAGTGGGCTACGGGACTGCCTGAATTTGGCGGGACCCGGAGAGAAAAACTCTAGCTACAAGTGGCACCCAACAGGTTGGCAAGAGTTTCCACCTAAAACCTGACCAAAAAGATTCTAAAATGGAGCCAAAAACAGCTTTCTAGTTGTCTCTCTCAAGTTGGTGGTTTCCTGGCATGCACGTTTGACCCACAGTATGGTGGGAGGGAGACATCTGCAAGTGGCACATTATGCTGCTGCTGCTGCATGGTGGATTTAGTCTTTGCTAGTTAAAAAAAAAGAGATTTCTGGGCTACACACTGCTTTGATAGTCCTGCTGGGACTTGGCAGGACCTGGAGAGAAAAACTCTAGCTACATACTTGCCAAGATAAACTGTTAACAAACAGAGAAACCCCTGAAGAGAAAGAAGTGTGTTGCAATCTTCAAATTTAAAAGAAGTTGATGATCTGAAGAACATGTTGACATTAGACATGAAGTTGCAGAGTTTGGATCTTGCCCAGCTGTTTATCACTCTTTTGTTGGACACAAGAGCGCACTATGCTCCTTTTCTTCCCTTTTGGAATATTATTCATATCATGTGCCATTGTATGTTGGAAGTATGTGATGTGCTTTTCCATTTAATTTTACAGAGGATTACAGTTAAGAGATGGCATAAGTCTCAGAAGGGACTTTGAACTTCAGACCCTTAAACAGTGCTGATACTGTGATAGACTATGGGGACCATTGAAGTTGAACTAAATGCATTTGGCATTATGATATGACTACAAGCCTATAGCGGCCAGGGAGTAGAATGTGATGATTTGAATGAAAATGTCCCCCATAGGTCCATAAAGAGAGGTACTTTTAGGGGTTATGGTTTTCTTTGAACAAGTGTGTCTTGCTGCAGGAACTGCATTGCTAGGGGTTAGGCTTTGAGTCTCAGAAGTTCAAGCCAGGCTACTGCCTCCCAGTCTCTTCCTGCTACCTGCACATCTAGATGTAGAACTCCCTCTTCCTTCTCTAGCACCATGTCCGTCTGCATGCCACCATAATTCCCTCCTTGACAACAATGTCCTAAACCTCTGAACTATAAACCACATCAATTAGATGTTTTCCTTTATGAGAGTTACCATGGACAGCTGGGCTGTGGTGGCACACACCTTTAATCCCAGCACACGGGAGGCAGAGCCAGGTGGATCTCTGTGAGTTCAAGGCCAGCCTGGGCTACCAAATGAGTTCCAGGAAAGGCGATCCTCTAATAGGTACAAGAAGTGCTTGTGTCTGACTGAGCTGTTCTTGGTCCCTTGGTCCACTCTGTGCTTGTTGTGTCTGCATCTCAGGGGACCCCTTTGGGTCCAATCTTAGCTCTTCATCTAATTGGAGATGGCAGATTCTGAATTTCAGGGAGCTTCACTTGGCCCAACCCAAGGGAGCTGATTTTGTGACTCAGGGAGTCACTCTTTTTTTTTTTTGGTTTGTTTTTTTTTTCTTTCTTTTTTTTTGTTTAATTTAATTTTATTTTACAATACACTTCAGTTCTACATATCAGCCACGGATTCCCTTGTTCTCCCCCCTCCCGCCCCCCTCCCCTTCCACCCAGTCCACCCCCCATTCCCACCTCCTCCAGGGCAAAGCCTCCCCTGAGGACTGAGATCAACCTGGTAGACTCAGTCCAGGCAGGGCAAGTCCCCTCCTCCCAGGCTGAGCCAAGCGACCCTGCATAAGCCCCAGGTTTCAAACAGCCAACTCATGCAATGAGCACAGGACCTGGTCCCACTGCCTGGATGCCTCTCAAACAGATCAAGCCAATCAACTGTCTCACCCATTCAGAGGGCCTGATCGAGATGGGGATCCCTCAGCCATTGGTTCATAGTTCATGTGTTTCCATTTGTTTGGCTATTTGTCCCTGTACTTTATCCAACCTTGGCCTCAACAATTCTCTCTCATATAAACCCTCCTCTTTCTTACTAATTGGACTCCCGGAGCTCCACCTGGGGCCTAGCCGTGGATCTCTGCATCCCTCAGTGATTTTATGGGGTTTCTAGCACAACAATTAGGGTGGTTGGCCCTCCCATCACCAGAGTGAGTCATTTCGGGCTGTGGGAGTCACTCTTTTTATTATCAGGGTTCTTGGTCCAGTCAGAGCTGGTGGGTTCTTTGTCTCAGGAAGACATTCTTGGTACAATGGGAGCTGGTGGATTCCTTCTCTCAGGAAGTTACTGGGGTCACAGGCAGACAGGTATTGGGGTAGAGTTTGTGTCTTGTAGATTGCAGCATCTGATTGGGGGGATTTTGCAGGGGGAGCCTAACCAATCACCCTCATGAACAGTGATGCAAAAATACTCAATAAAGTAATGTCAAACTGACCATAAGAACACATCAAAAACATCCACCATGATCAAGTAGGCTTCATCCCAGAGATAAAAGGATGACTCAACATATGTAAGTCTGTCAATGTAATATGCCCTATGGACAACCTGAAAGCAAAAAAACCACATGATCATTTCATTAGATGCTGAAAAGGCCTTTGAGACAATCCAACACCCCTTTATGTTAAAGGTCTTGGAGATATCAGGAATACAGGGAACATACCTCAACATAATAAAGGCAATTTACAGCAATGCAAGAGCCAACATCCAATTAAATGGAAAGACTCAAATGATTCCACTGTAATCAGGAACAATACAAGGCTGTCTGCTCTCCCCATATTTATGCAATAGAGTACTCAAAGTTCTAGACAGACCAATAATACAGCAAAAGACACAATGATAGCCTACCCAATGGGAAAAGATTTTTACCAACACCACATCTGAGGGGACTATTTTCCAAAATATATAAAGAATTCAAGAATCTAGACATCAAAATAATGAACAATCCAATTTAAAAAATGTGCTATAGAGTGAAACAGAATTCTCAAAGTAAGAATTTCAAATGGCTGAAAGACATTTAAGGAATTTCTCAGCATCCATAATTGTCAGGAAGATGAAAATCAAAATGACTCTGAGATATCATCTAACACATGTCAGAAATGCTAAGATCAAAAACACCACAGACAGCTTATGTTGCAGAGGATGTGGAGTAAGAGGAATATACTTCATTGCTGGTGTGAGTGCAAATTTGGAAATCAGTATGGTGGTTTCTCAGAAAATTTGGAATCAATCTCCCTCAAGACACAGATATACCACTCCTGGGCATATACCCAAGGAATATTCAATCATACCAGAAAGCTCAGCTATGTTCATAGCAGGATTATTCATAATAGCTAGAAACTGGAACACCCTAGATGCCCCTCAACTGAAGAATGGATTAAGAAAATGTGGTACATATACACAGTGGAGTACTACTCAGCAGAAAAAAAAAAAAACAATGACATCATGAAATTTGCAGGCAAATAGGTGGAACTAGAAAATATCATCCTGAGTAATGTAACCCAGACTCAGAAGGAAAAACATGGTGTGTACCCACTCATAAGTAGATACTAGATACAAAGCAAAAGGTAATCAGGCAACAACCCACAGCTCCAGAGAAACTAACTAACAGGGAAGACCCAAAGAGGGACTCATGGACCGCCCTGGGAAGAGGAAATAGATGAGATTTCCATGAGTAAACTGGGGATAAGAGGTGGGCAATGGAAGGTAGGGGATAGGGGATGAGAGCATAAGGGAATGGGATGGGTGAACTGGACCAAGGTGGGAGGGGGAATACAATGAAAGAGATACCATGATAGAGAGAGACATCATGGGGATAGGAAAAAAACAGAGCTAGGAAAGTTGCCAGGAATCCCCAAGGATGACCCCAGCCTGAACTACTAGCAATAGTGGAGAGGGTGACTGAACTGAACTAGCTTGCTCCAGAGATCAGACCAGTCAACACCCTAACTATCATCACAGAACTTTTGTCCAAAGACTGATGGAAGCAGATGCAGAGATCCAGAGCCAGTCACTAGATGGAGCTCCAGGAGTCCAGGCAAAGAGAGAGAAGAGGGATTCTATGAGCAAGTGAGTGCATAAGGATTATGGTGGGGAAACATGCAGCAATGACCCAACCAAACTAGAGTGAATTCGTGAAAGCTGGATCAATGGCCGTAGAGCCTACATGGGACTGGACTAGGCCCTTTGCATGGTGAGACAATTGTGTA
Source organism: Peromyscus nudipes (assembly GCA_902168325.1). Lineage (NCBI taxonomy): Eukaryota > Metazoa > Chordata > Mammalia > Rodentia > Cricetidae > Peromyscus > Peromyscus nudipes. The sequence goes on along the minus strand of CABHPH010142264.1, from coordinate 11,833 downwards.
GCTTAATCTGCTTGGGAGACCTGATGGAGGTAGGATCAGAACCCATCTCTGGTGCATGAGTGGGCTGTTTAGACCCCACGACCTATGATGGGACATAGCATGCAGCCTTGAGGAAGGGGGAAGGGCTTGGACTTGCCTCTACTGCTTGTGCTTCCACATGGGAGGCTTTGCCTTCTTGGGAAAGGGAGTGGGGAATTGGTTGGGAGGGTAGGCAGGGTGGGGGAGCAAGGAGGGAAGAGGGGGGTCTTTGGTGTGTAAAATGAATGAATAAATTTTCTTAATAAAAAAAGAAAGAAAAATTGTGGAGATAGTGTCTATTTTGGGAAAAGCAGCTTTAGTCTATAGTTACTTTCATGTTGGTTTAAATGTCAACAAAATTCAGTCCTTTTGATAATTGTGGTATTTTGGGATTTTTCAGGTTTTCTGAAATATTTCTGAAAAATTAATCATGATATTGATTCTTTTGAGTCTTCCTTCTTTGACGTTGGAGTAGCCTCTATAGACCACATAAGTAGTTAGTTTTGTTTTGTTTTATTGTTGTTGTTGTTTTGTTTTGTGTTTTTGAGACATGGTTTCACTGTGATGTCTTGGCTGGCCTGAAACTCACTCTGTAGAACAAGCTGGCCTCAAATCTAGAGACTCACCTGCCTTTACCTCCCAAGTGCTGGCATTAAAGCTGGGTGACATCACCACCCAGCTTCAGTAGTTTGTGCATTGTTTTGTTTTGTTTTACTTCAATTTCCTACTCATCAAAATCATCCTTATCATCATTATGTCCTGCAACAAGTTTTATATTTTTCAGTTTGACCTTCCTCTCTCCTCTAGGGTCACATCACTTTACATATATTTGCACCCTCCTCATTTCCTTCTGCTGACTCTGCCTTTTCCCCCATAGCTACTAGTGGGCAGCTAGTAGGTGCTTTCCACTAATATGTGCAGGTTCACAACAAGAATTCACCCTAAGCTGGGCGGTGGTGGCCCACGCCTTTAATCCCAGCACTCGGGAGGCAGAGACAGGCAGATCTCTGTGAGTTCGAGGCCAGCCTGGGCTACCAAGTGAGTTCCAGGAAAGGCGCAAAGCTACACAGAGAAACCCTGTCTCGAAAAACCAAAAAAAAAAAAAAAAAAAAAAAAAGAATTCACCCTAAAAACAGCAGGTAGTTTAATGTCAAAGAGCACAAGTGAAAATTTAAAGTACAGACATTTTAATATTTGCAGATGTTATTGTAATTAGACTGCCTTCACAATTCATTGTCTTTGCCTCAACAATATGTAATTCATCTTTTACCCCATCACTTATACTGATCATTACTGAGGATAAATGGTACACTCACCAGCAAGTGGTGACAAAAACCTTTTATCCAGGTACTTGGGATGCAGGGGAATGTGGATCTCTATGAGTTCAAGGAGAGCCTGGTCTACAGGACAGGCTTAAAAGCTACACAGAGAAACCTGGTATGTAAATAAACAAACAAACAAATAAATAAATAAATAGATAAATAGAAAATAAAAAAAAGAATAAATGGTAATCATTGTCATTATTGTCACTTAAAGTGATAATCTTTGCTGTCCTTTAATTCCAAATCAAAGAAAGATTTTTACTTTACATGGGGTCATGTCCCTTTCCATCCAGATTTCCCTGAGGTGCAGGCAGCCACTTCATTTTGAGAGTAGCTTGAAAGAAGTGACTGCCACCCACTCTTCAGAACAGACACAAAGACAGATTCACAGAAGGAATTTGGATTATACAAGTTAGTAGCCAGCCTAGGCTTCATTTTCATAATCTGTATTTAAAAATAAACAAAATAGTTGAGAGGCAATGATGACATGAATGTACAATGAAACAAAAATGTCTAATTTAACTGAGATGCTGATAGCGCAATTATAGAAAAAGTTCAGATTTTAGGTTTTATCCAAATGACAGTAGAAATCACAACAGATTATTATTATTATTATTTTCAAAATTATTAAATCATAGGGGTATAGCCTAATCATACCATGTGTGCCCAGTATGCCAGAAGTCCCGTGTTTAAGGCCATATGAATTTTATTCTTTTCAAAGGTCTTAATGCATATGGGTGTAGCTCATGACAGCACACATGCCCAGTATGTTGGAGTTCATGGGCTCAAAAACTAGCATTACAGTGAAAAAATAATTTGTAGCACAAACAAGATGGCTCGGTAGGTAAGTGATTTCCAGCCAAGGCTGACAAAAAGAGTTTCATCCCAGAAAGCCTCATTACAGAGAGAATTGATTTCCACAAGTTTTCTTAGGACCGATGAAATGCCTCACCATGGAAATATATAATTGAATTTTTATGCCTTAAGATGAATGAATATGAAACCATCATTTGATTAATAATTATTTATAAAACAGTTTTTGCAGACAATATATCTTAATCATGTCCCCCCATCCATGTCACCTGCACAAACATCTAACTCCTCATTTTTTCCTTTTTAGAAAACTTAGAAGTAAACCAAAAAAAAAACTCATCATAATAGAACAAAAAAAGAAACACAGAAAAAAGGAGAGAGTGAGAGACAGAGACAGAGACAGAGATAGAGAGCATAAGAACCATATAGAAACACAGAGAAACATGCCCTCACACAAACTCCATAAAAACACAAATTTAAAATTACAGCCAGGCGTTGGTGGCACACGCCTTTAATCCCAGCACTCGGGAGGCAGAGCTAGGCGGATCTCTGCGAGTTAGAGGCCAGCCTGGGCTACCAAGTGAGCTCCAGGAAATGCGCAAAGCTACACAGAGAAACCCTGTCTCAAAAAAAAACCAAAAAAAAATTACAATACATGAGTAAATATCCAATAAAGTAAAACAAACACAAACAGAACATTGTGAGTCAAAGAAATACTTTCAAAATAACACTGAGTCCATAGGAGTTAGCTGTCTACTACTTGACATGGGGCTTCCACCATAGTGGGTTTTATATGCCCAGTGAGGCGCTACTGGAGTAAACTAATTTTTCCCTTGGGAGCAGTTGTCAATTGGAGATAGCTTCTTGGTTAGAAATGAGAGATTAGTTCCACTTCCTCATCTCAGTGCTGAGACCCCAAATGACTGGATCTGTGCAGACTTTGTGCATGCTGTCACTCTGAGTTCATAGGTGAGTCAGTCCTGCTTTTGTCTGAAAACCTTGTTTCCTTTGGTTACATTCCTCCAAGCCTCAAGTGCTCTTAAAATATTTGTACCTCCTGTTCTGCAGTTTCCTGAGCAATGAATGGAGAGTTGAGATGGAGACATATCATTTATGACTGAATAATCCAAGGTCTCTCATTCTCTACACATCGTTCAGTAGAGGGTCTCAGTATTTGTTCCCATTTGTTGCTGATGGTAGCTTCTCTGATGATGACTGAAGACATTTATCATGGGTAAAAAACAATGTCATTAGCTATCATTACATTGCTATATTTTTTTTTAGAAAACAACAGTATCTGATTTTCCCCTAGGTCCATGGCATACTTAGTGCCAGGTATTTAGATACAACCACAACGTCAGAAATGTGTACTTTCTCATGGGGTGGGCCATAATCCAATCAAATAGTGTTTGTTTACTTCCGCAATATTGCTGCCACTATTGTACCAGTGGATCATATGGGCAGATCGCCATTGTAGACCAAAAAGTTTAGAGCTAGGCTTATGTTTAAATTTTTCACCAGCAAGCATGCAGGATACCATCCAGCACCATCATTACTATTCAGTAGGTGTGATGGCTTCAGTTAGGCACATGCTCAATTTCTCTGAGTTCAATGAGGTACACAGGCATTATGTTATCAATAAGGTCATGCAATAGGTTTGTGTAGAGCAACCAATCTCCTGAGCAACAGTCTCACTTTTAGGTGTGTTTCCATGGGGACTCTTTGTCCAAGAAATAAATTAGCTATAACACATGCCTGATATTGGAGATTTTATTTGGTGGTGAGAGAAATGTGGTTGAGGATTTCACTCCCAGTAACTTCATGATTTGTTTGATATTAATTTCATTTATATGTAGTATTTATTAAGAATACTACTCTAGTAGGTTTCTATAACACATTTTAGATGTTCCATATTTTTCGTTGTCCCGCTCAGCATTTCAACCATTACCCATCTATCTTTTCCATGTCCATTTAATATCCCAATATCAGTATAAGCCCTAAATGTCTTAATTATTACATATTGTATTTCTCCTCCCTTCAGAAATCCTTCCCTCCCTCATATTCTCTTACTCTATATGTTACCTTTGTGGATTTATGGATTCTTGAATGTCTTTGTAAAGCTTAAAGCTTAACATTCAAATACAAGGGAATAGATACCATATTCCATCTTGAGGTAGATCCATACCCAGTTTCCCAAGGAATCTGTGCAATGATTTCAAATGTACCTTCACAAATACTTATTTCCAGGATCAGTGAATATGGATCCTCCCTTTTCTACATCCTCACCAGCATGTCCTGTAATTTGTTTATTGATCTTACACATCCTGATTAGTGTAAAATTGCATCTCAAAGTGGTTTTGCTATGTGGATCCCTGATGACCAAGGTTGTTGATCATTCCTTTAAGTGAAACCAGTATTTGAATGGTCCCTATGGGTCATTAGAGGAAGCAATTTATACTTGATGATTCACAGATAAGTAGGTGAAAGCCATGAAAACTAGAGCTAAGGAAGACAATAGAAGGATTACTATTCATAGAGAAACCATAGCGGAAAAAAGCAGCCAATTCTTTGAGACATATATTACAGGGGAACACTAAACAATTATTTGCTGTCAGTGTGTACAAATATTATAAAATTTTGTGCTTCCTTCATTCAAAAATAATATATTCCAGCTTAGGAATAGTATATTTTAAATGAATTTCATTAGCTTACGTAGTTCATTGGTGGGGGATGGTAAACCATGGAATTTAAGGTCAGGTTTTATAGATAGGGAAGGTAAAAAATATGAGAGTAGATAAAGGAAAGAGACTACAGAAGTATAGCACAGGAAAATGGTAAGAAAAATGAATTCTTATTGTAGAATCTCATTTTGGTCTTTATAGATCTTATGCTAAAGTTACCAGAAGGTGACAAGTCATTTTAAGCACAGATTGCACTACTGCCTTTAAAACCACATTCCAAGCTAGACTTGATGGAGCAACGACCACTGTGCTCACAGTGCCATCTAGTGTTCAACAAAACAGGAAGGTGGATGGAAACCACTAAAAAAGTTCTGAAAAAAATGAACAGGAGACATAGAATATGAAATGACTGTGCTCATTTCAACAGAATTTAAATAGTCGTGTCAAGTTCAAACTCTAATGCCTAATTTCTAAAGGGGATATCTAATGTATGTTACCCTTCAGAAACACACAGTGTACTGATGCAGGACCCTGTTTTTTGTCAAGTCACACAACCAGTACAATGATTAAAGATGAATTAAGGTCCTTCAAGCCTGACTGACTAAAAAATTGATCTAGAGAAACATTTTGCCCTGGCACACATAGAGTGCAAATTTGAAGGTAAAAGTAACTCAACTGACCATTGAGTATGTACTAGTTATCCTTGATTCTGTATGCATTCATTTTCTGCACTTGCACTTAAATTCAGTTACAGAAGAATTCATATAATAAACAACATTTAATTAGCTGAAGCTTTGAAGTTGGTTAGTCTTTAAAACAATCCTTCAGTGTGAGATTGTTTATTTGCCACAGACTCCAAGTCTCCTAGTGCTCCTGACAGTCTTAGATGCAGATGTCTCCCAGGATGATGGCCATTAGCACTTCCAGATTGCCCCCAGGAAATGTGCTAATTTTCTCCAGGGAAGCCAATTTAGCTCTCTACTACAGGGGGATCTGGTGATAGGTAGGAGGAGAGTTGGTCCACCAGGTAGAACCTGCTTGCCTCTGAATAGAGATAGGGCTGAGAAGTCAACAATCAGACAGGACCTCCCTCACTATATTTCCTTCATTCTGTATTTTGGAAAAACATGTTTCTCCTTAAAGCAACCCCTGAAGATTCCTCAGAATGTGATTGTGTTTTAAGCCACCATTAAAAGTGGTCTGTTTACCTTGTCTATGGATGTTGAAATTTTGCTCTCTAAGTTTCTCTTAACCATAGATATTCTATGCTTTTCCTAGAATAAAGATAGTTCTCTTTCTAAGCATTCTTTTTCCTCTCATATATTTACATAAAGTGTAGGATAAAAATGAATTTTGAATTCTTCCACTTCAGCATTAGTGGTTTTCACTTCTTTATTTTCATTGAAGATTTTCTAATCTTGTCCATTCAGTTTTTAAAAGTCATTACTGTTTTAATCATTTACTCTCCTTACATTTGAAAATCAGTCTCTATTCCTTTTTACTATTCCAACTTTCATTAGTTGACAGGAAAACACAGCTTTCACCTCAGTAATATAAGAGACAGTTTATTCTGGAAACTCCTATGGTTACCCTATCCTGGAAATATCTCAGCTTCCAATGTAGAATCAGATTTGTGCTGTTCATAATGTAACAGAACAAATTCATACGTATATCAACATATTTTTTCAAATATTTTCTTTGCAATATCAGAGAAGGTATTTAAGGAAATAAATATTTTTCAATTACAAATTGTAAAATTTTCACATCATAATGGTACTGTGAGTGATGGCATTACTTACTAACTCTCTTATGTAAAGGTATTTTAGGAGGGGAAGGAATGGCTTAGTGGGTAAAGTGCTTGCCAAAAATGTATTAATTTCTGAGCTTGATCCCCAGCACTTATTTGTGCACCATGGTGTATTCTTGTATATCTAAAACTATATGTCTATCATCCCAGAACTTTGGAGACAGAGACATGGGGATTCATGGAGCACATGGGAGAGCAAATCTAGATGAATCAGTGATATCCAGGCTCAGATAAAACTGTCTCAAAAATAAGGTAGAAAGATATTGAGGGACATACTTAATGTTGACATCTGATTTTCACATGCATGCACTCACAAACACACACACACACACACACACACACACACACACACACACGATGTTTTATACAGTGTTTATCTGGCACTGAAGGATTGAAAGATTCAGGACTCAAGATTGGGACTTGGGATTGTTATCTTAGACTGGAAATGTCAGGCAATTTTGATGGCCAAGTGTTATTTGCCGGAGAGATTGTTCACTTATCACGTGTAACAGGAGAAGATAAAGTGTGATATGAAATTTTAATTAGGCAGTTACTTATGCTTTCGGCTGTGGGATCTACCTTTAAGTTACATCTTGTGACTGTGAACTTCCACTCAGAAGAGCTTAGGTGGGGAGTGGAAAGGGTAGATGATCACAGGCTAGTTTCTCTAAAAAACAGTAGTAATTCAAAAACAAAGACTACATAACTTATTCAGTTCATGAAGTTACTACTTAACAACATAAAATTGGGGCTTTGAATACACATATACACATCAAAATTTACACGTGTGTGGAAACACAGTTCAGTAGTAGATAAGTTGCCTTGCTTTTTTTTTGGTTTTTCGAGACAGGGTTTCTCTGTGTAGCTTTGAGCCTTTTCCTGGAACTCACTTGGTAGCCCAGGCTGGCCTCGAACTCACAGAGATCCGCCTGTCTCTGCCTCCCGAGTGCTGGGATTAAAGGCGTGTGCCACCAACGTCTGGCTCAAGTTGCCTTGCTTAAGTGAAGTTATGACTATACCTAAGATGGTGGTTTTTTTTCCTTATAGAATTCATTTTATTTTCTGCATGTACTAAATAGAATGTTTAATTGTGATGGAATTAAATTTTAAAGCGGTGTTTCGAGACAGAGTTTCTCTGTGTGGTTTTGGTGCCTGTCCTAGATCTCACTTTGTAGACCAGGCTGGCCTCAAACTCACAGAGATCTGCCTGGCTCTGCCACCTGAGTGCTGGGTTTAAAGGCATGCTTCACTGCCGCCCAGCTGAAGCAGTAATTCTTAAATGGAAAAGCATGTGTTAATTTTGCAATATATGTTAGGAAATTATAAAAGTCTTAAACTTAAATTAAAATTTCAAAATAAATTAACTTTATTGAAAATGATCATGTTAAATATTGTATACCATATTTTTCTTCCCTTAGTGACAACTACTTTTTAAAGAGTTCTTTATGATAGATGATATTTTTTCATTGTTACAATGACTTTAGAATCTTAATCCTAGACTCTTCCATCACTAGGCATGAACTTAGAAGCACAGCAATTCAAGAATAATGTTTCCTAGCCAGTATCTACTGTTGAAAACCAACATTACAACTGAGTACATTCCTTCCCTTTCAGTACCCTTCAACTATCCTAAAAGCTATTTGCAGTGTTGTGCTCCTGTCAGATACAGAGTCAACAGGATGAACATCATAATCCCTTGCTACAGAACTTCCTGGGTTTTACTGGAAGATGACGAAAACAAAGATACAGAAGTTCCTCCCATTTTGCAACTTCCCCCAGTGCCAAATAAAGATTCAACAACTGGTTGAAGTTTCTGTGATCTTGGGAGCATGACCTTGAACGCATTTTCCCTTCTATTTTCAGATTTATTATTTCATTGTTTGAGTCAGGACTTTGCAATCATATGGATTTTACAACATCCAGCTTCTTTTAAGTTTGTTTTCTTTAGACAGGACTTTGCGAATGTGTCCTGAAGAGCTTTGCTTTTATAAAGAAATGAATAGCACAGCACTAATTCTGGGGTTATTGAAGTCATCTCATATGTCAATCTGCCTTCTGCATTCAAAACAAAAATTTTATTGTATTTTTCAGCAGGTATGAAAATATTTTTTTTATTTTCACAATACTATATCTCTTTACCAAAATATGTCTAAACAGATAACTTAGATACAAAGTGTTATAGGAGATATTTTATTCAGTGCCACAAAATTAATCATCAAGTATCACATTTAAAACATTAATATGAATTTGTGTGTGCATGGGTGTCTATATGTCTCAGTTATTGAGCATTTGAGTGTTTTTTAAGTTATTTGATATTCTTATTAAACTATCCATAGTAAAGTATTCCATCATGGTAGAAAAAGAAAATTCAACATAGTCTTGTTGTAGGGAGACTAAGGTTAAAATAGAGTACACAAATAGGTTCTTGGGAATTTATAGCCAAATAAACTTTGAAAGATTAGTGGATGGGAAATTATTAAGCACACAGTGAGACTCTGGCTTAGGAATGATCAGAATGATAAAACTTCATCTGAAAATCGTAATGAATGAGAAACACAGTCAGATGTGAAAGCTAATAGACTCTTGTTCAAAGAAGAATTTTTCTTATTAAAATACATTTTTATATGAGAATATACAGATATCCTGAAAAAAAAAGGTTTAAATCCTGAATGAAATTTTATCAAAGTAATTAAAAAGTGTCATGTTTAGGATGCTTAAGCTTTTACAGTTTTTTTTTGTTTTTCTGTTTCATGGATTTTACCTAATATTTTCAGGGATAAAACACATTCTTCCCAAATGCTCTACTGTTATTTCAGTCTGGTTCTTATAATTCCACTCTTTATTATTATTTTAATAAGATGTTCCCTTTCCAGTATATATTCATTTTTCAATCAACAACACTTTTCATAAATTCTAAAATCAAATGTGAGTTTTGTACACTCTGGTTTGCTTTATTCTGCATCTCAGCATCAGCATAGCAAAATGGAAATTGGAGTTCAAAAACCTTTCAACAATCTTTTTCACTTCAATTTCTAAACCAAGTTTTGAAGGATGGGGAAGTTTCATGCTGAAATTCAATAAATGGACAGATTCAGAGTCATGGAATTGGGAAGTCAAGGGAAAGAACAACATCCCAGCCTTCATAACATGGACTGAGAGCTAACTCTCCCTATTTATACACCATAATTCATTTTCATATCTTCTATAAATTATAACGCTGCATATAGACGATGAGAATAAATAAAATTCCTCACTACTTGTGTGAAACAAATGTGAGTAAATTCATTTTGACATTTTTGTCTGTATACTCTGCTGTTCTTTATGCTGTCAGGAATTTGCACCTAGAGCCAAGACTTACACAACCTGGTTCAGAAAACATGTTTACATGAACTTGTGTCACCGTCAACAGATGATTAAAGTCCTTCTCTTATCTAAAGAGCAATATCACGTATCTCTGCCTGCTTGTACTTTATCAACAAGTTGTGAACATAACTGTTTATTTCTCAAAACCCTTAGACTATGATAGAAGCATTAGAACCTTTTTCATGCTCAGAAATAGTCCCTATTGAGCCCGAATATTGGTGACTCTGCTAATATTGATGATTAATATTAACATTTTAAAAAAAACCCTTTTTGTAACATGAGATAACTGCTCTCAGCAGTTGAAAGCACAGACTACTCCTCTAAGGAACCCAGGTATAATTCTAAGCATGCACATTGTTGCTCATAACCATTTCTGATTCTAGTCCCATAGGACCTGAGGGATTCTTCTGGCCTTGTTAGGTCTGTCAGACATGTGCTGCATGGACATATGTTCAGGTAAACACTAATATAAAAACATATAAGACACAATCTAAAATTTTTTTCATTAAAATTGACCTGTTATTAAGGGAAATTGGGACTACTTGGGAATATTCCTCCCAAGAAAACTTGATAAAGATTTGGGGATTTATTGTCATTCAATAAATTATGAGATTGTGGAAAGTATAAACATATCTATCTATGATTTTAGTATATTTGTGGAATAGAAGAATTACTGATTATAAATTTTCTCCCCAGTTTTGTATTGACAGCTGCTATTTTGCCTGAGGAAATAAATTCTGCTCTAGATTTGCAAATAGCGATGTGTTTCTGGTCTTCAGCATATTCTGTGAACATACATCTTTGTTTCTAGACCAGTAAAAAGACTCAATTCACTATAACGTCATATACATGAGACAGAGAGTTTTAATTCATGAGGATTCATACTATGATCCTAATGAAGCTTTACAATTTCTAATTCCTGTGAGGAGGGGTCTGGGTAATAGGTATGAGACTGGATTTTAAGAGAATAACATGGTAGTGGAAAGCATAGTAAGTTAGATCCTGCTAAATTTATTAATGTAGATTCATTGTGTTGGTATTCTGGAATTATTTTTACAAATTGCACATACTTTAAAAAGGAGCATATGTTTATTTTGTAGTTTGGCTATCAATAAGTTCAAAAGTTGGCCCAAATTGTCTGAACTAGAGATGCCGTTGTATGAGGGCAAGACCAGCATTACTCCAGGCTTGAAGTCACTGGACTCTGTCACTGTTAAATAGGACAGCACCAAGATATATTCTATGGTCCTAGCATTCTGTGCATCTGGTTAAGCTGTGTGGTGTATGCTACTTTCTTAGCCTATGCTCTATGACCCAGAGTCTAGGGTCTTCTATTTCCCTTTGCCACTGTCCAAGGGCTCTGTCTAAGTAACCTCCTACTTCCTTTTGAGCTGCACATAGTTATTTTCATCTCTTTTCTGTGTTCCAATCTCATTGTCTTAAATTTCTCCTTCCTTCCTACTGATCTTGTCGTGGACTTGATTTCCCAAATATTAACTGGAACTGATGCCAGGGAAAGGCTCCTGAGACCTGGCCATGGCTCACTCATTTTATTTCCTTGGCCTTCCCTGCAATTGTTGTATCTGTGTCACAAAACCCCAAGAGACCACCAAGGGGCCTGTTTCTGATGCAAGCCTACAAGTGTCTTTTTATTTTCACATTCTAACCTGGATCATCACCCTATGGTCCAATGCAGCAGATGAAGGGAAATGTGGCAGCATCAGCTATTAAAGTATTGGGTTAATCTTTTGGCACAGACCCACAACCCATTGACAGGATATCTGGATATCTACAAGGATCATAAACTATGGACAGGATGTCTGTAGGAG